>SJYW01050250.1:1155944-1213318 GCA_006410735.1 Raphicerus campestris
GGGAGAAATATCAATAACCTCAGATATGCAGATGACACCACCCTTATGGCAGAAAGTGAAGAGGAACTAAAAAGCCTTTTGATGAAAGTGAAAGAGGAGAGTGAAAAAGTTGGCTTAAAGCTCAACATTCAGGAAATGAAGATCATGGCATCTGGTCCCATCACTTCATGGGAAATGATGGGGAAACAGTGTCAGACTTTATTTTTGGGGGCTCCAAAATCACTGCAGATAGTGAGCGCAGCCATGAAATTAAAAGACGCTTACTCCTTGGAAGAGAGGTTATGACCAACCTAGATAGTATATTCAAAAGCAGAGACCTTACTTTGCCGACTAAGGTCCGTCTAGTCAAGGCTATGGTTTTTCCTGTGGTCATGTATGGATGTAAGAGTTGGACTGTGAAGAAGGCTGAGCACCGAAGAATTGATGCTTTTGAATTGTGGTGTTGGAGAAGACTCTGAGAGTCCCTTGGACTGCAAGGAGATCTAACCAGTCCATTCTAAAGGAGATCAGCCCTGGTTTGGAAGGAATGATGCTAAAGCTGAAACTCCAGTACTTTGGCCACCTCATGCGAAGAGTTGACTCATTGGAAAAGACTCTGATGCTGGGAGAGACTGGGAGCAGGAGGAGAAGGGGACGACCGAGGATAAGATGACTGGATGGCATCACTGACTCAATGGACGTGAGTCTGAGTGAACTCTGGGAGTTGGTGATGGACAGGGAGGCCTGGCATGCTGTGATTCATGGGGTTGCAAAGAGTCGGACATGACTGAGCGACTGAACTGAACTGAACGCATATATATGGAATTTAGAAAGATGGTAACGGTAACCCTGTATGCGAGACAACAAAAGAGACACAGATATATAGAACAGTCTTTTCGACTCTGTGGGAGAAGGAGAGGGTGGGATGATTTGGGAGAATGGCATTGAAACATGTATAATATCATATATGAAACGAATCGCCAGTCCAGGTTCGATGCGTGATATTGGATGCTTGGGGCTGGTGCACTGAGACGACCCAGAGGGATGGTACAGGGAGAGGGGGTGGTTCAGGATGGGGAACACATGTATACCTGTGGCGGATTCATGTTGATGTATGGCAAAACCAATACAACATTGTAAAGTAATTAACATCCAATTAAATAAATTTATATTTAAAAAAGAAAAAAGAAAATAAAAGTAATAATACAAGAATGTTATCTTTCTCTCAGCAATGCTAGTTTTATCCCGTTTTCCTAATTGTGGGATGAATGGTGTTCACTTTTCAAAATAAAATATTACTTTCTTCTAGTTAGAAATCTTATTTAGAGAACAAGGAAGCAAGAAGAAATTGTGGTCACACTTAAGTCCTTGGGATTAAGGACATGTCCTTAGAATCACTTGGAGATTCTCCTGAGTTGCATTCTTCATGACCCAGAAAGAAACTCCCCTATGTCCGGCAACACCCTGTGGGGCACAAATGGCTTCCTGCTGTCTGTGTTTTATATTTACTGAAAGGTGATTTTCAGGCTGGCCTAGAGTTTCCAGTTTATAGTTGTGTAGCACTGTATTCTTGAACATGAAAATTGTACTCAAATTATTATTTATTTTATACATTTGATGAAGAGCTCCATGAGAGCAGGTTTATCTTTAGAAGGTAATAAAGATTATTTGACATATAATGTACATTTCATAGATATTTGTTAGAAAAAGGAATTAAATGACCAAGTAAAGAAATGAATGAAGAAATACACATAACTGGTCATCCCTCCCAGAAAAACCCTGACTTAAAGTATAAAAAGTTCAGAAATGCAGAAAATAGTTTGACTTAATTCTGTTTAAAAATGCTGATAACGTTCAAGGGGTTTGTTTTCTAATCTTACCTTGCAAGGGATGGATGTGCAAAATCCAGCCCAGGCAGTTTCTTTATTCATTTGAGTCGCCAAGTAAATGTTACTCATGAGTCTTTCCTGAGTCTTTCCAGTTAAGAGGCATGGCTTCCCTGTGTCTCTTCTGATTCTTTACAACCAAAACTGTCTGGCCACATCGGTTCTGCCCATTTACTCGCTGTGTCTGCCTCCCCTGATGAGCATGTCGTGCCTCTAAATCGCATCCTCTCCCTTCCCTATCACTCAGCCAGGAGTCGCTCATAGATGAGAAGGAAGCTCTTCTATTCTGATACAATTTGCCAACTAGTGATTTATGTTTATTTAATCGTAATCACAATATGGCCCCAGCAAATAGCTACTTAGAGGTTTTCTTTCCAATTTAATTTATAATTATCATCTTCAAAGTATTATTCTGTGGGCCTCATGAAAGAAAGACTATTTTTCTCAAAATTTTATTAATATTAAGCAATAAGGCATTGAGCTGCCGAACAAGTCGTTTATTTGGACATTGTAAAGGATAAATGATATTTACTTTCCCATCTGAAGTTAATTTTGTAATTGACAGATTTTTTTCCATATATTCTTATGGTTTTATTAGCATTTTATAGCATGTTTTATATTTGAGAGAACTGCTTTACACTCATTTTAATTAGTTATTTCTCATATATATATATATCAATTAGTTTCAGTAATGGAAAGAGTAAAGTCAAAAAGATTTTGAAAAGCAAGATGTCACATATGCATACAAATTAAACTTTAATGACTTCCATCTGGGGATTATTACTGTGAATCACAAGTGGTTTTAGAGAAAAATGGTATGAATGACAGATGGGCCTTGCTAGTTTTCTCATCTCATTCAGAAGAGGGTGAAATGACTCGGTCTTTAAACATCTTTTAAATTGGTTAAGAAAATGGGCACACTGGAGGACTGTAGTATTTAGGTGGGAAGAAGAAATGACTTGAAGCAGGGTAAAATCCACTTACATGATCAGTAGCCAGTGTGATGATAATACAGCCATTTAATGCTCGAGGATACAGGCTCATGGAGACTCTCATCTGGGTTTCATCTAGCTTTACTACTTACTGGTACGTGACAAGTAAGTAAGTTAATATCTTTTAGCCATGCTTTCCCACACACACAGTGGATCTATCAGTACCAATTTAGGTTTAAACAAACTCTTCTACAAAATTCTGAACTCAGTACCTGACACTCGATGATCCCTCAATGATGTTCACTAGCATTATTTGTAGGAGCCATTTCAATATTTCTTCCTTGTACTACGATATTATATCCATCTCCATCCTGACCTTCAACTTTGATTTTGGACAAAATTTTATGAAACTACATTGTTTTCAAATGACAGGTCATACTGTGACTTGATCATCATGGGTTAAAATCTAGACTCACTCAATCTGTGACTGATAAGAGTGATGTATATCTTATCCGGAAGGAAACCTTGGCCATTATCCTAGGCTTTCTTTGTGTCTCAGATGACTGTGAAACCAAACTGTCCTCAATGAGGAGTATAAATATATTTAGACACATATCAAAATAGATATAGATAGGTCTGTGGAAAAGCTCCAAAACTTTCCTTCCTCCTAAAGTGAGCAGATGCTTCCCTTTATGTCAGGAAGTGCTATATGGGGCTTGTGGGGCCCATCACCATTTAATGGGTGGTTGATGACATTCTGGTGCCACATTAAGCCAGGTTTCGTGTGGATGTCAGATAATCAGTTCTTAGTACCTCGAAGTTCTTCTAATTTTGTATTTCTTATGTTTTGAAATTCAACCAGTAATTAAAAACCTGCATCAAATTGAGATCAGTAATAACATTGTTGGTCTCAAATATATTCCGGGCTAGACAGCATCAGATCACTGTTGATTTCAGTTTTATTTTTGAACATTGATGCACATTTCCCAGTCCCTGTGAAAGAGGCCAATTCCTGTTATATTCTAAGATAGCCAATTCCTGTTATATTTTGCCTAGAGAAGTCAGATGTTTGCATCAGATTCCTTGGTATATTGTAAAAGATTGTCATTTTTCTTTCATTCTGTGTCAGCAGTCATCAGAGTAACACATAGAGATGAGCCAAACTAGATAAGCAGATACATTCTTTAAAATGTTATGTTAGTTATGGCTATGTGTTTAATCCACATGATTTTTTACTTTCAACTAGTCTTTGTATTTGAGACAAAGCACAGAGATAATGCATTAAAGTTTTTTATGTGAATTTTTATTGCAATATAAATCACAGACATTATTGAAAGTAATATGTAAATGGCATATAGTGAGAAGTCAGATATTAACATTAGTACATTGATAGTCAATGTTTATTTAATGCACAGGCATTGTTCAGAGTTCAGTGGAATCTAAAGAAGCATAAATGACTGCTGAAGAGCGTGTGTTTAAAGCTGATGGAAATGTGGACATGAAGCCTTCCAGTGTTCTCCGTGATGACTGGGGACCGTTTGCGTGGGTTAGTGTCCGTCACTTACAGGCCTGCACTGGGTCCTGTATTAGCATTTTGTGATGTCCAATTTTTCCATGAACTTTCAGTCTCCTACTTGCAGAATTTGCGTTTGGCATCTGCCTTTATGTTATTCTTGTATCTGACTGTCACCCGCCCAGCTCTATCTACACTTGCCTCTGGGGTTGATTTTCCTGCCTTGCCTAGTCTCTTTTGGTGTCCAACCCCTTGCTGGCTGGACATACATGCACATACACAGCTTAGGATCTATTTGACATAAAGGGGCACATATATTACATAGCAGTGTATATATGTTTGTAGTTAAATAAAATGGTACTTGCTTAGCCACATTTATTCCCTGCTTCTTCTTTTACTCTAAAAAGGTACATTTTCAAATATGCTTCTGGAAAATAAGGTTATTGAAATTTATTTTACATTTCTCATTTCTTTAATTTTTGTCTTTGTTGGTGACATTAATAGTTTATTCTACCCTCCCTCCCTCCCCTAGGAGAATGAGAAATGCTTGAGTGTGCTGAAGAGAGGTCTGTAAAAAGTAAGCATGTGGTAGAATTGTTTAAATATGATGTCCTTAGGATATTTCAGTGAGAACTTGATAACAAGAACCCTTAAAGGATATTATGACATATTTGGGTAAAGAAGTGAATTTCCTTTTAAGTCTGGTGTCTTAGTTTGAGCTGCAGTAACAGAATACTGTAGGCTGAGTTGTGGTCCCAACTCTCAAATCCATAAAATGACTACTGGAAAAACCTTAGCTTTAACTAGATGGACCTTTGTGTTTTTCCAGTAGTCATGTAGGGATTTGAGAGTTGGGGCCATAAAAAAGGCTGAGCACCAAATAATTGATGCTTTTGAACTGTCGTGTTGGAGAAGACTCTTGAAAATCCCTTGGACTGCCAGGAGATCCAACCAGTCAGTCCTAAAGGAAATCAATCCTGAATATTCAATACAAGGACTGATGCTGAAGCTGAAGCTATAATACTTTGGCCACCTGGTACGAAGAACTGACTCACTGGAAAAGACCCTGATGCTGGGAAAGATTCAGGACAGGAAGAGTAGCGGGAGACAGAGGATGAGATGGTTGGATGACATCACCAACTCCATGGACATGAGTTTGAGCAAGCTCCAGGAGTTGGTGATGGACAGGGAAGCCTGGCATGCTGTAGTCCATGGGGTCGCTAAAAGTTGAACACGACTGAGTAACTGAACTGAACCTTTGTCAGCAAAGTGATATCTCTGCTTTTTAATAAAGGGTCTAGGTTTGTCATAGCTTTTCTTCCAAGGAACAAGTGTCTTTTACTTTTATTTAACATCTGAGAAAAAGTAACCAAATCTATGAGAAACAGAGATCTGATTAAGAGAAAAGCTACAGGGAACAATGTAACTTGTCCCATTTTGAAGAATGGAAGAGTTTTCCTATTCAGGCTTTTGTATGTAAGCTCTCTTTGGCATAACTCTTTCAGAGACAATCTCAAGAACTTGAAAATATAGGGATTTATAATTCAGCAATTCCTTGGATGAAATTGCTAGAAACTAGGAAACAGAAGTCTGTATCCTTTGTTCATAAAAATGATCAGACTCATAGTACTAAGTCACTTCAGTTGTGTCTGACTCTTTGTGACGCGTTGGCCCATCAGGCTCCTCTGTCCATGAAATTTTCCAGGCAAGGATATTGAAGTGGGTTGCCATTTCCTCTAGTTGACAGATAAGATATAGAATGCTCATTTATACTCAAATTTCAGGTAAACAATGAACACACTTTTTCATATAATTGAGTCCCATGCAGTATTTTTATTTGCTAAATTTGGAACTCCTACAAGTAAGTAAGCAATGCATTTTTAGACCATTATATTCCAGAGGCAAACCATTATGAACAGGCTGGATTTCCCTGAAAGAGAGATTTGCAAATTAAAAACTACTAATCCCATAAAGTGAACATTTTCATGGGACTCCTTTGATATAGTTGGCCAAAATAGTCAACTGAGAAATATGGAACAAGGATACTGTAGATGTGGTAGTTATAAAGAAAATCACAAATAGTAATAACCAGTTTATAACTGACTAGAAAAATTATATGTGGATGTGGTTCCATAATTGTTAATAATTAATAAATGCATCTCTTCCCAATGAATAAAGTTAGTCTAAATAAGACATTTTGTCTTACTTAGTGACATATTGTCACCCTGCTTATTTAACTTATATGCAAAGTACATCATGAGAAATGCTAGACTGGAAGAAACACAAGCTGCAATCAAGATTTCCGGGAGAAATATCAATAACCTCAGATATGCAGATGACACCACCCTTATGGCAGAAAGTGAAGAGGAACTAAAAAGCCTCTTGATCAAAGTGAAAGAAGAGAGTGAAAAAGTTGGCTTAAAGCTCAACATTCAGAAAACGAAGATCGTGGCATCTGGTCCCATCACTTTATGGCAAATAGATGGGGAAATGGTGGAAACAGTGTCAGACTTTATTTTTGGGGGCTCCAAAATCACTGCAGATGGTGATTGCACCCATGAAATTAAAAGACGCTTACTCCTTGGAAGGAAGGTTATGACCAACCTAGATAGCATATTCAAAAGCAGAGACATTACTTTGCTGACTAAGGTCCGTCTAGTTAAGGCTATGGTTTCTCCTGTGGTCATGTATGGATGTGAGAGTTGGACTGTGAAAAAGTTGAGCGCTGAAGAATTGATGCTTTTGAACTGTGGTGTTGGAGAAGACTCTTGAGAGTCTCNAAAGAAGTGAATTTCCTTTTAAGTCTGGTGTCTTAGTTTGAGCTGCAGTAACAGAATACTGTAGGCTGAGTTGTGGTCCCAACTCTCAAATCCATAAAATGACTACTGGAAAAACCTTAGCTTTAACTAGATGGACCTTTGTGTTTTTCCAGTAGTCATGTAGGGATTTGAGAGTTGGGGCCATAAAAAAGGCTGAGCACCAAATAATTGATGCTTTTGAACTGTCGTGTTGGAGAAGACTCTTGAAAATCCCTTGGACTGCCAGGAGATCCAACCAGTCAGTCCTAAAGGAAATCAATCCTGAATATTCAATACAAGGACTGATGCTGAAGCTGAAGCTATAATACTTTGGCCACCTGGTACGAAGAACTGACTCACTGGAAAAGACCCTGATGCTGGGAAAGATTCAGGACAGGAAGAGTAGCGGGAGACAGAGGATGAGATGGTTGGATGACATCACCAACTCCATGGACATGAGTTTGAGCAAGCTCCAGGAGTTGGTGATGGACAGGGAAGCCTGGCATGCTGTAGTCCATGGGGTCGCTAAAAGTTGAACACGACTGAGTAACTGAACTGAACCTTTGTCAGCAAAGTGATATCTCTGCTTTTTAATAAAGGGTCTAGGTTTGTCATAGCTTTTCTTCCAAGGAACAAGTGTCTTTTACTTTTATTTAACATCTGAGAAAAAGTAACCAAATCTATGAGAAACAGAGATCTGATTAAGAGAAAAGCTACAGGGAACAATGTAACTTGTCCCATTTTGAAGAATGGAAGAGTTTTCCTATTCAGGCTTTTGTATGTAAGCTCTCTTTGGCATAACTCTTTCAGAGACAATCTCAAGAACTTGAAAATATAGGGATTTATAATTCAGCAATTCCTTGGATGAAATTGCTAGAAACTAGGAAACAGAAGTCTGTATCCTTTGTTCATAAAAATGATCAGACTCATAGTACTAAGTCACTTCAGTTGTGTCTGACTCTTTGTGACGCGTTGGCCCATCAGGCTCCTCTGTCCATGAAATTTTCCAGGCAAGGATATTGAAGTGGGTTGCCATTTCCTCTAGTTGACAGATAAGATATAGAATGCTCATTTATACTCAAATTTCAGGTAAACAATGAACACACTTTTTCATATAATTGAGTCCCATGCAGTATTTTTATTTGCTAAATTTGGAACTCCTACAAGTAAGTAAGCAATGCATTTTTAGACCATTATATTCCAGAGGCAAACCATTATGAACAGGCTGGATTTCCCTGAAAGAGAGATTTGCAAATTAAAAACTACTAATCCCATAAAGTGAACATTTTCATGGGACTCCTTTGATATAGTTGGCCAAAATAGTCAACTGAGAAATATGGAACAAGGATACTGTAGATGTGGTAGTTATAAAGAAAATCACAAATAGTAATAACCAGTTTATAACTGACTAGAAAAATTATATGTGGATGTGGTTCCATAATTGTTAATAATTAATAAATGCATCTCTTCCCAATGAATAAAGTTAGTCTAAATAAGACATTTTGTCTTACTTAGTGACATATTGTCACCCTGCTTATTTAACTTATATGCAAAGTACATCATGAGAAATGCTAGACTGGAAGAAACACAAGCTGCAATCAAGATTTCCGGGAGAAATATCAATAACCTCAGATATGCAGATGACACCACCCTTATGGCAGAAAGTGAAGAGGAACTAAAAAGCCTCTTGATCAAAGTGAAAGAAGAGAGTGAAAAAGTTGGCTTAAAGCTCAACATTCAGAAAACGAAGATCGTGGCATCTGGTCCCATCACTTTATGGCAAATAGATGGGGAAATGGTGGAAACAGTGTCAGACTTTATTTTTGGGGGCTCCAAAATCACTGCAGATGGTGATTGCACCCATGAAATTAAAAGACGCTTACTCCTTGGAAGGAAGGTTATGACCAACCTAGATAGCATATTCAAAAGCAGAGACATTACTTTGCTGACTAAGGTCCGTCTAGTTAAGGCTATGGTTTCTCCTGTGGTCATGTATGGATGTGAGAGTTGGACTGTGAAAAAGTTGAGCGCTGAAGAATTGATGCTTTTGAACTGTGGTGTTGGAGAAGACTCTTGAGAGTCTCCTGGACTGCAAGGAGATCCAACCAGTCCATTCTGAAGGAGATCAGCTCTGGGATTTCTTTGGAAGGAATGATGCTAAAGCTGAAACTTCAGTACTTTGGCCACCTCATGCGAAGAGTTGACTCACTGGAAAAGACTCTGATGCTGGGAGGGATTGGGGGCAGGAGGAGTAGGGGATGACAGAGGATGAGATGGCTGGATGGCACCACGGACTCGATGGACGTGAGTCTGAGTGAACTCTGGGAGATGGTGATGGACAGGGAGTTGTGGTGTGCTGCGATTCATGGGGTCGCAAAGAGTCGGACATGACTGAGCGACTGAGCAACTGAACTGAAGTAAGACATAGATTAAGATGATATAAGCACTTGCATTTTTGTCTGAGGTCAAAGTAGGATATTCCGCAAAATATTTATAGAGAAGAAACCTTCTGTCATGGGCCACTGGGTTTGTGACCTACAGAAGCTATGCTGAGACTGTTGAATTAGTAATACATATATATTGATGATGAATATTAGAAACTTATTACTAGATTTCTACAAGCTAGTGATTTTATTAGCTTACTCATCATCATTAATTAGGTTGAAAATATGGAAGAAGTTAAAAATAGAGACCAATAAAGAATTTTATGACTTGTTAACTCAAGTGTATCCTTGAAAACCTTCATCATGGCTATTGGTTTTGCACATGAATATTTTGGTACTCAGTGAATAAGCAAGAAAAGTTTATTCTTCCTTATCAACTTGGAGAATATTTAGCACATGGGCTAGTTAATGTCTAATTATAGTTTTAAAGTTTTAGGTGCAGTTGTAGTACATGTCTGAAATAAAAATAATTAGCTTATTAAAAAAAGTAAGAGAAGTATTAAACTAGGGTCAGAGCAGTTGTAAGTGGAGAAGAAGCATATGTTAAACTATGGTAACTTTTGTTGAATAATTTTAGACTATTTTTGGACTGTGATAATTTAATGAGAAGAATCCTAACTGTATTTCATTATATGTTAAATAATTAGAATGTAAACTGTTTTAAGAATACTGTGTTTATGGGATTAGTTTTTGGTTCTGTGTGTTCACACTCAGGCTTTTGATTGTTAAAATTATTCCAGTTCCAAAGGTCACTTTTTTCCCGTAACTGTTGAACATGGCCACATGCTACCCAGTATTACTTGAAGAAGAATAGCACATGGCTCAGATGGAAAAGAATGTGCCTGCAATGTAGGAGACCTGGGTGTGATCTCTGGGTCAGGAAGATGCCCTGGAGAAGAGAATGGCAACCCACTCCAGTATTCTGGCCTGGAGAATTCCATGGACAGAGGAGCCTGGTGGGCTGCAGTCCATGGGTTGCATAGAGTCAGACACGACTGAAAGACTGGTCACGACTGAAAGACACGACTGGTCTTTCACACTTTATTGCACTTGAACAGCATGAGTATTGGCTTCTGGTTTTCCTTTTGGTGTCAGTAGCTTCTGTGGTTCCCTTAAGAAGTGGAGAAGAATTAAGGTTCGGTGAGACTGAGTGCTGATAAATGACACCTGGACAGAACTGAGTTATAAGGTAGTATCATACTGGGGCTCTGGGTTTACCCCTCCTTTGCCCTGCTTGTTACATTTCAAACTTTAATTCTTACTCCTATTTACACGACTTTCAGACCCTGTCATCTAAGTCACTGTTTTACCCTCAATTTTCCCACTCTGACTTGTTTATTGGACTCACATTTTATGGTCATCCTATTATGGCCATTGGTCTTTACCCTTGCATTTAACCTTAGTAAAAGTTACTGTATCACTTTGATATTTTTCCATAGCAGCTGTTAGAAGCCATTGCAAGAAGATCTATGCATTTCCTCCTCAGCCTGCCACATCTATTCTCTCTGACTTTAGTTCCAAACTAACTGTTCACCTTGGAGGGTGCTTTATGGGGATTAGATACTGGATATATAGATTGTGCCATGCAATTTGGAAGATGGTCTTTAAAGATAATTATAAACCAAAAAAATAACAACTATAAGCCAAGTTTTAGCTTCAGTGTTTTGTCCTTTGTTGGCACCATCTCAGCCTCAGTCTCTCAAGGTCAGAACTGACTCCGGCCACCTGGAAGCCTAGGACATAGTAGTTTCCAGGAGCCTCTGTGACCAGAAACTTTTATACTTCTTTCCAGGTTTGTATTTTTGGTAATATCTGTTAAAGATTTAATCAGATTAATTAATTGATCTTAATGTGAAGTCATTGAGTGTAGTTTACTTGATGTTTTATCCTAATTGAAAGATGCATCTTTCCCCTCAAATATCACAGGGATAGACTCAATTGCTAGGAAATACAGAGTGAGTTTCAGCTCCTTTTGTGAGATATTTTTAGGCAGGCAGCTTTTCCTCTGCTTGTCACATCATACCTTGGAATCTAATATGTCCACAACAATTGTGTAAGCCAGGCTGGTGAAACTCAGATGTGGACTAGTTAGGAAGAGGTAAAAAACCATCCAGAAGTGAGTGACACATCCCAGTCCTATCATGCTCCCTGTACACTGTCAGCCAGAGAACTTCTCCTACTGTGAAGAGTATATAGAAGACTCCAAAGGGCAATTACCCTAATTATTTTTACCACCAAATATGCAGGTTGCCCACTGTTCATACATACATATTTGGCTTTTTCTTTGGTTATGAGGTTTTTCTAAGATCGGGTCCTCTTCTCCCTGCTGTATCTTCAACTTACTCCCCTGCACGCTCTGCTGCTTTTTTGAATATTCTAAAGGTGGTTCAGCTTAAAAGCAACCCTTTTCTAATGTCATACTCCCTTCCATTTTTTTTCTTTTTCAGCTCTTCTACTTTGGAGGCAAATGTCTTGAATAAATTGCTTTTACTGTCCAGTTTCATTCTTCAGTCTACTAAAATCTGACATTTTTCCTGCAGTCCATTTGTGCTGTCTAGTATGTAGCCACTTGTCACTTGTGACTATTTATACTAATTAAATTTCAAAAAAATAACTATACAGTGCCTCAGCTTCACTGCCCATATTTAAGTGCTCAGTAGACCCATGTGGCTATTGGATGGTGCAGATACAAAAACATTTAATCTCAAAACATTGTATTGGGCAGTATTGCTTCATAGAAAATATTCTGGTTATAGTCATCATAATTACTTCATGCTGGTAACCAATTTTCCACTTATCCAACTAGATCTGTTAACAGAGTTCAACATGTTGACTATTCATGGCTTTTAAAACACATCCCTTCCTTAGCTTTCTTGCCTCCAGTATTAGGAAAATTTTAAAAAATCTCTTAGTAACTTAGTCGCCTTTGGTATTTTTCCTTCTCTATACTCACTTAGTACTCCCTTGGATTCTATTCCTTTGGATTAAATTTCCACTTACATGCTGAGATGTCTTAAATTCATTTTTTTGACCAGATTTTCATGGTTCAAACAAACATTTCTAAAGCTGAACGTGGATGCTTTTACTCTCCACTCCCCAAACATACAGTCTTCTTACCTAGTCTCCCATAAGTCAGTCATTCACCACCATCCTCCATTTGGTTTTACAACAAAAAATTGGTATTTACCCTGTCATTATGCTCAAGTCAATCTTAAAATTATTGCAGTAACCCATAATTAATTTTCAGCTTCTACATTTGATCTCTTCCAATCTTTCTTCACACTGATCCAAAGCTATTTTTCAAAAAAATCAAACTGATAATATTATTCGTTTCACTGGAAAGATTTCAATGGATTGCCATTTCTCTTAAATAAAAAGCAAAACCTCAGCAATGGTTGGAGGAAAGTCCACACTTCAACTCATCTCATCTTCTTTGGCTCCTCTCAAGTACCATACACTTTCTCAACTCAGGATCTTCAGACATGCTGTAACCATATCTGAAATATTATCAGCTCTCTGCCATCCATTTATTTTCCACTCATCTTTCTGGTCTCGACTTACATGATACTTTCTTAAAGAGACCTTTTCTAACCATACCCCTGGTTAGTTGAGATCTTCCTGTTCAGTGCTCTCCTACATTTTCTATTCGTCTTTCTTATAAATTACAGTTTGCTCAGTATTGTCTGTGGTGGTAAATATCAAGTGTATTTTGGTGAATGAAAACATAAGTGAAATGGACCTTACTTTTATTTCACAGGTTAGTCAGCTGATTTCCCTGTGGTCATATGCTGTTACGTGACAGAGCCATGCCTTTCCCTCTGCTCCTGAGGAGGGAAGTGAAGTCTTGGAGTCCTGTGTTTTCTGAATGGACAAGATGAAAGGAAGATAAAGATGCTAGCAGGACTTATTCCACTGCCAGAATTTCTAGTCCTTTGGATTCACTTACCCATGAATCCTTATATTAAATTAAATGCTTTTGTCATGTTACCATGCCCACCTCACTTTTATTTGTTGGCATACTATGTTTAGTTTGGGTCCATTTCAAGGGTTACTACACTTAACAAAAATTGAGAGTACTTGTTTGAAAGGAGAGGAAACATTTCAAATTTAATCTTTAGTATAACATAGTGCACGAATGTCAAATAGTTTTCAAAACAACCCTGGGTCATTATTAAAGTGCTGATCATAGCAAAATACTGAATGTGAAACACTTCTAATCTTTGTGAAGATGGAGAAGTTATATGCTGTGCCTTTGTGGAGTTTCCATGTGGACTAGGATATGTGGAAACTGTAGACTCTGGAAACTGGGTTATGTGAGTATGCCAAGGATTCATCTTGATTAGGGTTTGTGTGACTCCATCACTAGTAACTATGGAAATCTTAGCACCTAAGACAGAGGGCCAAAGCAATATTTTCTCTTTTACTTTCTAAGTCTCTCTAGCCAGAGACTCCAGTACTTGCCTGCAGCACACTTACTTGTATTTTTATAATTACTAAGCGGAGACAATTTGCATTTGTTTTCAAAATGCCTTTCTTCTCTTCTGAGGCCTTGCTGAGGCCTCTCTTCTCCTTCTCTGTGCTGTGTGTTGATGCTGAAAACAATCACACGACAAAAACCTTTTTTTTTTTTTTTAAATTAAAGACAAGGTCTTATTTCAAACTGAGAAAATAATTAGAAAACTGACAGGAATTCCTTTGGGTACAGTTGTGTTTGTAATGAGAAAATTGTACATCATTGAAGTCAAAGGGCTTGGCCTTGGGAACTGAAAAATGCTCAGTTTTTGTCTCAAGGGCTAAACCCAGATGCCTATCACATCTCTACTGAAAGCTGGTTGTTTCTTTTCTGCCCAAATATGCCAGTCAGCACCTTTTTGATCCCTGGCTGCTGTGTGTATCAGGTAAATCCTGAAGTAGTTACCCATTTCATTATGTCTGGAAAAAATCCAGATACAGGTGCATAAATTAAATCACTTACTTGTGCTTCACTTCAAGCATGAAGTTCAAACTCATTGGAAGTCACAAATTATATGCATGAGAGACTCTTGCAATTTCGTAAAGGACTGCACTTGACTGCTGGAAGGAAGAAAGGACACACAAATGCTCAGTTCACCTGTCTGCTGGCATCTTGCTGATAGTTCAGTTAGCATCCTACGGATAGTTCCAAAGGTCAGAAGAAAAAGCAGGGGAAATAGTGCTGTGACTCATCCCCACACCCTTGTGTAAGTAAAAGTGGAAATAAATTGGAAAAAGTAATACAGAGGTTTTTCTACTAGTAATAATAAAATAGTTTAGTAGTCCTATAATAGTCCTGTTACTGGAATATAGCAGAATGTATTAAAAAATAGAAAGTTGCTTTTAAAAGATCAGGACTGAATTTCATCAGTGATAATAAATATCCAAGTACCAACTGCAGCACTATTTTTCACCAATATCCAGTATCTTCTGACTGATGGAAATGTGAATCCTTGAAGTACTAAGTTATTCTAGTCATATATTTGCTGTCATCATAGAGGCAAAACAAAAATAAGCTTGTAAATGTTGCAGTTTAATATAATTGAACGACCATGAGAGTTTTAAATATTGCAGTAGCAGTTCAATTTCTGTCTCCTAGACCATTTGTTAAGGGGGAAAAGAAACCTTGTTGTTGAGTAGACACAAATGACCTCTGTCAGCATAGGACCTGCTGGTTTTCAGGCAGAACTTGCTAAGAAAAAGAATACTATTATAAAAAAATGTGCTTCTGGATCTTTGTGTACCTTTTGATCCTAAAGGAAATTTTTGGCTGCTAAGCGATGGTTAAGTTTGCCACCAGAAAAGATAGATGACATCACTACCAAATCCTTAGAACACGTTTCTTACTTGGAGTAGCCTAATTCCCATTATGAAATCAGCCACATGGGAGCATTTCTCTTTGAAGCTTAGGCAGTAACATCAGTGCTTTGGCCAAAACTGCAAGTGGCTGTTTCCTGACGTTGTTATCATTTTCTTTCATCTTTGGGGCACGCTGGGAGAATCTGCCAGACTGGTTAGATTTACTTAAGAGTATTTCCTCTATTTACTTATATCTCTTCTCCCCTCCTGCATATCTTCCTATAAACCACTGCTTACCAAATTTTTATTTGTTAACAAATAATCCCGAGCATCTAATCTGTGGTGGTCCTTGTTCTAAGACCTTGGGGGTGCGTCTGTGTATAAAACAGACATAAATCCTTTTCTTTATGAAGTTTACGTTCCAGCACATTTTCAAAAGGGCATTGTTGTGATGATGCCAGAAAAGAATGAGGCTGCTTGCTGCTTCAGGGAACTGGTCAGAGTTTTTTCCCGCCTGGCTTCCTTGGGAGCTATGAGATTAATATGTAGGCACGCCAGTATCCCCATTTAAAATATATTAACGTGCTGTGGAAAGCTCTGATCTAGACCATACTGTGGTGACTGTGTGTGTGTCTATGAATGCATGCATATGCATATTTGAACTAAGAGCCAACTTTAATATTTGTGAATTGGGAACTGAATACAAAAGGAGACCCACATGTCTATGTGCCTACATCTAAATCTTCTAAGTTATATACAGAGTTAATAATAAGCTGCTAAGTTAACTATGTCCTATCTTCATTTCTTGACAGAAAACACTTCCTTGATCCCTGCATGTATAACACTTCCCCTATTATTTCTTAAGTGATGCTCTAGCAACAGTGAGGATCAATGTAGAAGGGAGAGAACAGGAGAAGGACAGAAGGACTTCAGGTTTCCTGGCCATCTGTCATAGGCTGATGGAGCAGAAACAACTGTGGTGAGCTTTGGAAAGGAGGGGACAGTGAGCCCCGCATTTCAGTTCAGTTCAGTCACTCATTCGTGTCGAACTCTTTATAACCCCATGGACTGCAGCACGCCAGGCCTCCCTGTCCATCACCAACTCCCAGAGCTTATTCAAACTTATGTCCATCGACTCGGTGATGTCATCCAACCATCTCATCCTCTGTTGTCCCCTTTCCTCCGCCTTCAGTCTTTCCCAGCATCAGGGTCTTTTCCAGTGAGTCAGTTCTTCACACCAGGTAGTGTGAAGTATTGGAGTTTCACCTTCAGCATCAGTCCTTCCAATCAATATTCGGGACTGATTTCCTTTAGGATGGACTGGTTTGGTCTCCTTGCAGTCCACGGGACTCTCAAGGGTGTTCTCCAACTTCACTGTTCAAAAGCATCAGTTCTTCGGCACTCAGCTTTCTTTTTAGCCCAACTCTCACATCCATTCATGACTACTGGAAAAACCATAGCTTTGACTAGAAGACCATTCTTGGCAAATAATGTCTCTGCTTTTTAATATGCTGTCTAGGATGGTCATAGCTTTTCTTCCAAGGAGCAAGCATCTTTTAATTTCCTGGCTGCAGTCACCATCTGCAATGATTTTGGAGTCCCCCAAAGTAAAGTCTCGCACTGTTTTCATTGTTTCCCCATCTATTTGCCATGAAGTGATGGGACCAGATGCCATGATCTTAGTTTTCTGAATGTGGAATTTTAAGCCAACTTTTTCACTCTCCTCTTTCACTTTCATCAAGAGGCTCTTTAGTTCTTCTTCACTTTCTGCTGTAAGGGTGTTGTCATCTGACATCTGAAGTTATTGATATTTCTCCTGGCAATCTTGATTCTAGCTTGTTCTTCATCCAGTCTGGCATTTCACATGATATACTCTGCATGTAATTTAAATAAGCAGGGTGACAATATACAGCCTTTACATACACCTTTTCCTATTTGTAACCAGTCTGTTGTTCTACCTCTCAGTTCTAGCTATTGCTTCTTGACCTGCATACAGATTTCTCAAGAGGCAGGTCAGGTGGTCTGGTATTCTATCTCTTGTAGAATTTTCTGTAGTTTGTTGTGATCCACACAGTTGAAGACTTTGGTGTAGTCAGTAACAGAGACATAGATGTTTTTTCTGGAACACTCTTGCTTTTTCAATGATCCAATGGATGTTGGCAATTTGATCTCTGATTCCTCTGTCTTTTCTAAACCCAGCTTGAACAGCTGGAAGTTCATGGTTCACATACTGTTGAAGCCTGACTTGGAGAATTTTGAGCTTTTCTGTGCTAGCATGTGAGATGAATGCAGTTGTGCAGTAGTTTGAACATTCTTTGGCATTGCCATTCTTTGGGATTGAAATGAAAACTGACTTTTTCCAGTCCTGTGGCCACTGCTGCATTTTCCAAATTTGCTGGCATATTGAATGCAGCACTTTCAAGCATCATCTTTTAGGATTTGAAATAGCTCAACTGGAATTCCATCACCTCCATTAGCTTTGTTCATAGTGATGCTTCTTAAGGCCCACTTGACTTTTCATTCCAAGATGTCTGGCTCTAGGTGAGTGATGATACCATGGTTATCTGAGTCATGAAGATCTTTTTTTGTATAGTTTTTTTGTATTCTTGCCACCTCTTGTTAATATCTTCTGCTTCTGTTAGGTCTATACAATTTCTGTCCTTCATTGTGCCCATCTTTGGCATGAAAATTTCCCTTGGTATCTTAATTTTCTTGAAGATATCTCTAGCTACACATTTGGTTAAACACAAATTAAAATCTAACCAAATGCCATAACTCCATATGAGAAATACAAAGCTATTTTCCCCTGATCCGCAACAGAAAAGATAGGGATAGCTTACAGAAATAGAAAAGGCATGGAATGGAAAGATAGGGTGTTTTTCCAAAACATAACCACATTTTATTTAATTTTCAAAGGAATACACTGTGATCCACATAGCCTTCTCTGAAAAAGCTGTTTGCCTAACAGTCTCAATGGTTCTAAGTAAGTTTCTTGGATTTAAGGGATAATTGCTTAATTTTTTGTGTGTGTATATATTTATATGTTTTAAATTTTAAATAAACATTTATCCAACTACAGTAATTAAAAACCTGCTTTTCACATCAATTCTTTAGAGAGTCCTGCTTTCTAGATATGAATATTAAATTTAAGTTGTAGTGAATAAATGTGATGGTGTCTTAGAATTGTGTGAGCTCTAGGTCAGCCCCCTGTCTCCTTCCCTTCTTTCCTTCCTTCCACCACTAGAAAGGCCTATATTATAATTTTCCTGAATAAAGATTGCAATTTTAACTTCTGGTGAGAATTTTACTGTAGAACGTTGCACCACAGTGATATGAAGAGTAAGGAGAATTCTAGATAATTTTAGATACCTGGATTTGCTCTAGTTACTTTTGACTGGAGGCAGGTTTAAGATACGTGCATTCTCCATTACAGTGGATAACCATAACCTGAATGTACATACTCCTAATAACTTTATTACCTATTTTTTCAAGGGCCTATCTGGCATAGATTTCAGTGATGTAGAAATTAAAACTGTTCTTGGAAAATCCTTAAAGTTTTTCTGTTATTGTAATGAAACCTAAAATACATTGTCAGACTTTCATTGCAGTTGCTGGCTTCCCATAACTTCTGATGGTTTCTAGCTCTCATGTCTGCTTCATACAAGTGAGAATTTTCAATTATAGACACTAGCAAAGTCTCAGAAATGGTTAAAAATGAAAATAGAATATGCTACCCAGAGGAAAATGTCCTAATTTTCTAGTTCATGTGTTTTTATTGAATAATGCCTATCGTGTGGCAGAAGTAAAATTTGTCACAAGCTGAACTAGTACGTTTGAAAACACTTAAGTACACACTGATGAAATTTAGTTAAAGGATCCAAGAGAAGACTGTTGGAAATTTATTGAATGGAATGTCTGAAGCATTGGGGTGAATGTAGTATTTATTTGGCTCATCCTTGATGTTTGAACAGAAATGTTTTGTTTACCTAGCACTTGTGTAAGGAAGCTAAATGTAGAGCTGTGGGAGCCAAAATCTTGAAACAGCTTTGTGCCCACAAATGCAAATTACTGATGAGTAGGAGCAAGAGAAGATCAGCAGTGTTATATAAACCAATCCTAGGAGGGCTAGTTCAGAAGTATGATTAATTTAGTATCCAGGAATAGAATGAAATGCAACTACCATATGATAATACCAAAATCTCAGGTTACTTCCATTTTTCTTAAGTTATAAAATACAGTCTCTCAATAACACAAACAACATTCACATACTCACAGGACTAACAAATAAAACTAGAAAAATAATATCTTGAGACTTTCAGCAGGAGCAATGATTAAATGTCACATCATTTATCAGAGAGTCATACATCTATCTGTGGATATTTTTATTTCTTTGAGAGTGCTTGAAATGGTCAGCATGAAACAACTTACTGATAATTATTAAATAGTATCATTTTCTTTGGAATTCTTAAACGACATTGGCACATTTTCTATGCCTTTTCTGTTCCTTCTTGATGGGATGAACTGTTATTGAAATTCTTTTACCTCTTGCATGGGAAAGATCTGTTTTATTTAAAAGACCCAGATAGGTGGGTAAATGTTCTGATTGCCTTTCCATAAGAGAAACATCTCTTTTCATTTATAAGATATGTAGTCCCATTGATGTTAAGGCTTTACTTTGATTAAAATATGGAAATTACTCACCTTTAAATTTCTTCTCTCTGAAGATATTTAGTGATAATTTTGTGTACTGAATCATAGAATAATTTTCTAGTCAGAGTTCAGATCAGTGGCTCAGTCATGTCCAACTTTGCAACCCCATGGACTGTAGCACACCAGGCTTTGCTGTCCATCACCAACTCCCAGAGTCTGCTCAGACTCAAGGCCATTGCATTGGTGATGCTGTCCAGCCATTCTCATCCTCTGTTGTCTCCTTTTCCATCTGCCTTCAATCTTTCCCAGCATCAGAGTCTTTTCCAATGATTTGGTTCTTCTCACCAGGTGGCCAAAGTATTGGAGCTTTCAGCATCAGTCCTTCTGGTGAATATTCAGGGTTGATTTCCTTTAGGATTGATGAGTTTGATCTCTTTGCAGTCCAGGGGACTCTCAAGAGTCTTCTCTAACACCACAGTTCAGAAGCATTGATTCTTTGATGCTCAGCTTTCTTTATGGTCTAACTCTCACATCCATACATGACTACTGGAGAAACCATAGCTTTGACTAGATGAACCTTTGTTGGCAAAGTAATGTCTCTGCTTTTTAATATGCTGTCTAGGTTGGTCATAGCTTTTCTTCCAAGGAGCAAGCATCTTTAAAATTTCCTGGCTGCAGTCACCATCTGCAGTGATTTTGGAGCCTCCCCCCCCCCAAATAAAGTCTCTCTTTCCATTGTTTCCCCATCTATTTGCCATGAAGTGATGGAACCAGATGGCATGATCTTAGTTTTTTAAATGTTGAGTTTTAGCCAGCTTCTTTACTCTCCTATTTTACTTCTATCAAGAGGCTTTTTAGTTCCTCTTTGCTTTCTGACATAGGGGTGGTGTCATCTGCATATCTGGTACTGCTGCTAAGTCACTTCAGTCGTGTCCAACTCTGTGTGACCCCATAGACAGCAGCCCACCAAGCTNATGTTGGCAATTTGATCTCTGATTCCTCTGTCTTTTCTAAACCCAGCTTGAACAGCTGGAAGTTCATGGTTCACATACTGTTGAAGCCTGACTTGGAGAATTTTGAGCTTTTCTGTGCTAGCATGTGAGATGAATGCAGTTGTGCAGTAGTTTGAACATTCTTTGGCATTGCCATTCTTTGGGATTGAAATGAAAACTGACTTTTTCCAGTCCTGTGGCCACTGCTGCATTTTCCAAATTTGCTGGCATATTGAATGCAGCACTTTCAAGCATCATCTTTTAGGATTTGAAATAGCTCAACTGGAATTCCATCACCTCCATTAGCTTTGTTCATAGTGATGCTTCTTAAGGCCCACTTGACTTTTCATTCCAAGATGTCTGGCTCTAGGTGAGTGATGATACCATGGTTATCTGAGTCATGAAGATCTTTTTTTGTATAGTTTTTTTGTATTCTTGCCACCTCTTGTTAATATCTTCTGCTTCTGTTAGGTCTATACAATTTCTGTCCTTCATTGTGCCCATCTTTGGCATGAAAATTTCCCTTGGTATCTTAATTTTCTTGAAGATATCTCTAGCTACACATTTGGTTAAACACAAATTAAAATCTAACCAAATGCCATAACTCCATATGAGAAATACAAAGCTATTTTCCCCTGATCCGCAACAGAAAAGATAGGGATAGCTTACAGAAATAGAAAAGGCATGGAATGGAAAGATAGGGTGTTTTTCCAAAACATAACCACATTTTATTTAATTTTCAAAGGAATACACTGTGATCCACATAGCCTTCTCTGAAAAAGCTGTTTGCCTAACAGTCTCAATGGTTCTAAGTAAGTTTCTTGGATTTAAGGGATAATTGCTTAATTTTTTGTGTGTGTATATATTTATATGTTTTAAATTTTAAATAAACATTTATCCAACTACAGTAATTAAAAACCTGCTTTTCACATCAATTCTTTAGAGAGTCCTGCTTTCTAGATATGAATATTAAATTTAAGTTGTAGTGAATAAATGTGATGGTGTCTTAGAATTGTGTGAGCTCTAGGTCAGCCCCCTGTCTCCTTCCCTTCTTTCCTTCCTTCCACCACTAGAAAGGCCTATATTATAATTTTCCTGAATAAAGATTGCAATTTTAACTTCTGGTGAGAATTTTACTGTAGAACGTTGCACCACAGTGATATGAAGAGTAAGGAGAATTCTAGATAATTTTAGATACCTGGATTTGCTCTAGTTACTTTTGACTGGAGGCAGGTTTAAGATACGTGCATTCTCCATTACAGTGGATAACCATAACCTGAATGTACATACTCCTAATAACTTTATTACCTATTTTTTCAAGGGCCTATCTGGCATAGATTTCAGTGATGTAGAAATTAAAACTGTTCTTGGAAAATCCTTAAAGTTTTTCTGTTATTGTAATGAAACCTAAAATACATTGTCAGACTTTCATTGCAGTTGCTGGCTTCCCATAACTTCTGATGGTTTCTAGCTCTCATGTCTGCTTCATACAAGTGAGAATTTTCAATTATAGACACTAGCAAAGTCTCAGAAATGGTTAAAAATGAAAATAGAATATGCTACCCAGAGGAAAATGTCCTAATTTTCTAGTTCATGTGTTTTTATTGAATAATGCCTATCGTGTGGCAGAAGTAAAATTTGTCACAAGCTGAACTAGTACGTTTGAAAACACTTAAGTACACACTGATGAAATTTAGTTAAAGGATCCAAGAGAAGACTGTTGGAAATTTATTGAATGGAATGTCTGAAGCATTGGGGTGAATGTAGTATTTATTTGGCTCATCCTTGATGTTTGAACAGAAATGTTTTGTTTACCTAGCACTTGTGTAAGGAAGCTAAATGTAGAGCTGTGGGAGCCAAAATCTTGAAACAGCTTTGTGCCCACAAATGCAAATTACTGATGAGTAGGAGCAAGAGAAGATCAGCAGTGTTATATAAACCAATCCTAGGAGGGCTAGTTCAGAAGTATGATTAATTTAGTATCCAGGAATAGAATGAAATGCAACTACCATATGATAATACCAAAATCTCAGGTTACTTCCATTTTTCTTAAGTTATAAAATACAGTCTCTCAATAACACAAACAACATTCACATACTCACAGGACTAACAAATAAAACTAGAAAAATAATATCTTGAGACTTTCAGCAGGAGCAATGATTAAATGTCACATCATTTATCAGAGAGTCATACATCTATCTGTGGATATTTTTATTTCTTTGAGAGTGCTTGAAATGGTCAGCATGAAACAACTTACTGATAATTATTAAATAGTATCATTTTCTTTGGAATTCTTAAACGACATTGGCACATTTTCTATGCCTTTTCTGTTCCTTCTTGATGGGATGAACTGTTATTGAAATTCTTTTACCTCTTGCATGGGAAAGATCTGTTTTATTTAAAAGACCCAGATAGGTGGGTAAATGTTCTGATTGCCTTTCCATAAGAGAAACATCTCTTTTCATTTATAAGATATGTAGTCCCATTGATGTTAAGGCTTTACTTTGATTAAAATATGGAAATTACTCACCTTTAAATTTCTTCTCTCTGAAGATATTTAGTGATAATTTTGTGTACTGAATCATAGAATAATTTTCTAGTCAGAGTTCAGATCAGTGGCTCAGTCATGTCCAACTTTGCAACCCCATGGACTGTAGCACACCAGGCTTTGCTGTCCATCACCAACTCCCAGAGTCTGCTCAGACTCAAGGCCATTGCATTGGTGATGCTGTCCAGCCATTCTCATCCTCTGTTGTCTCCTTTTCCATCTGCCTTCAATCTTTCCCAGCATCAGAGTCTTTTCCAATGATTTGGTTCTTCTCACCAGGTGGCCAAAGTATTGGAGCTTTCAGCATCAGTCCTTCTGGTGAATATTCAGGGTTGATTTCCTTTAGGATTGATGAGTTTGATCTCTTTGCAGTCCAGGGGACTCTCAAGAGTCTTCTCTAACACCACAGTTCAGAAGCATTGATTCTTTGATGCTCAGCTTTCTTTATGGTCTAACTCTCACATCCATACATGACTACTGGAGAAACCATAGCTTTGACTAGATGAACCTTTGTTGGCAAAGTAATGTCTCTGCTTTTTAATATGCTGTCTAGGTTGGTCATAGCTTTTCTTCCAAGGAGCAAGCATCTTTAAAATTTCCTGGCTGCAGTCACCATCTGCAGTGATTTTGGAGCCTCCCCCCCCCCAAATAAAGTCTCTCTTTCCATTGTTTCCCCATCTATTTGCCATGAAGTGATGGAACCAGATGGCATGATCTTAGTTTTTTAAATGTTGAGTTTTAGCCAGCTTCTTTACTCTCCTATTTTACTTCTATCAAGAGGCTTTTTAGTTCCTCTTTGCTTTCTGACATAGGGGTGGTGTCATCTGCATATCTGGTACTGCTGCTAAGTCACTTCAGTCGTGTCCAACTCTGTGTGACCCCATAGACAGCAGCCCACCAAGCTCCCCTGTCCCTGGGATTCTCCAGGCAAGAACACTGGAGTGGTTGCCATTTCCTTCTCCAATGTATGAAAGTAAAAAGGGAAAATGAAGTCGCTCAGTCATCTCCGACTCTTAGCGACTCCATGGACTGCAGCCTACCAGGCTCCTCCATCCATGGGATTTTCCAGGCAAGAGTACTGGAGTCCAGTAATCTTGATTCCAGCTTGTGCTTCATCCAGCTTGGCATTTTGCATGATGTACTCTGCATATAAGTTTAATAATCAAGGTGACAGTATACAGCCTTGATGTACTCCTTTCCAATTTTGAAGCAGTGTGTTGTTCCATGTCCATTTCTAACTGTTGCTTCTTGACCTGCATATGGATTTCTCAGGAGGCAGGTCAGGTGGTCTGGTGTTCCCATCTCTTTAAGAATTTTCGATCTTGAAAAAAGATGGCGGAGGAATAGGCGGGGAGAACACTCTCTCCCTCACTACTTCATCAAAAGAACATTTCAAGCTGAATAAACTCCACAAAACAACTTCTGAATGCTGGCAGAGGACATCAGGCATCCAGCAAAGCAGATCATTGGCTTCAAAAACAGGTAGGAATAAATATAAGGGATGAGAAAAGAGACAAAGAGGTAGGGAGGGAGCCCCGTCCCGGGAACGGAATCCTGTCCCGGGAAGAGACTGCTAAAAAGAGGTCTCCAACCTCCAGGAAACACTCTCGCAGCCGTGTCTATGTCAAACCTGGGAAGCACGGACGGCAACATGACAGGAACGAAAAATGGGTGACTAAAACCAAGGGATTACAAATCCAGCAGCGGGTCCCCTGGCGGATAGGCAGCGCAAACGCCTGCCCCTGGCACTGGCGAGTGGGGGCTGGGCAGGGAGGAGTGGGACCCGCCAGCCGCAGTTTTCTAACAAGCGGGCCGCGGGGAAACGCAGGCTTCAGGGATTTTCGCAAGAATTGGGTCGTAACGCGGCCAGAATCGGGTCCATGCGTGGCCAGAACGAACTAACTTGGACTAGCACCAGACTGTGAGATAATAACGACCATGCGGAAAGCTCGAACATAAGACACCGCAACAGTCCCGCGCACAGAACAAAGGACCGATTGGAAATAGCCGGTCGCAGACCATCCCTCTCCGGTGTCGGGCAGACAGAGCCATAAGGGCTGGAAGGGGGTAATCGAAGCGCGAGAGATTTAAGCAGGTTTCTTTACCAACGAAGACTTCTGGGGCGCTCTGGACAATCATCATCCACCTGAGAAGGAGCCCCAGTGGCGCTCCCAGAAATCTGAGCAGCACGAAAAGCCCAGAAATCGAGGCAATTGTGCTTGCCCAACTCCCTAGCTACTCGGACTTGGGAAGGGAACAGAGCGCAGGACCAGCCAAATCTGCCCCTCTNTGTACACCTGTGGCTGATTCATGTCAATGTATGGCAAAACCAATATAGTATTGTAATGTAGAATAAAGTAAAAATAAAAATTAAAAAAAAATCATGTTGCAAAAATGACCAAGCTATGTGGTAAAGTGGATGGTGGATGCATTGTATTACTATAGTGTTCCTATGCTGTATCTTTCAAGTATATTACAATTTAGACATTAAAATTGAAGTTACATTATGTCAATTGGAAGTAGTGTAAATTTTATAATTTTAACTTTCCTCTGGTCATCTGAAAGATGCAAAATGAACTTTAACAACATCATTATTATTTCAACTATAAGATTTGATTTCTTAAAAGATATTTTGGAATTTATATATTTTAAATTGAGATTAAATATACTTTCAATAGTATATCTAAGGAAGTTATTTGACTTGGAAGTAAAATGTAAAGCAAAGAGNGTGGTACATATACACAATGGAGTATTACTCAGCCCTTAAAAAGAATAAGTTTGACTCAGTTCTAATGAGATGGATGAAACTGGAGCCGATTATACAAGTGAAGTAAGCCAGAAAGAAAAACACCAATACAGTATACTGACACATCTATATGGAATTTAGAAATATAGTAATGATGACCCTGTAAGTGAGACAATATAGGAGACACAGAGGTATAGAAGGGACTTTTGGCATCTGGAGGAGAGGGAGAGGGTGGGATGATTTGGGAGAGTGACACTGAAACATGTATACTATCATATAGGAAATGAAGCGCCAGTCTATGTTCAATGCAGGATACGGGATGCTTGGGGCTGGTGTACGGGATGATCCGGGGAGATGGGGTGGGGAGGGAGGTGGGAGGGGGCTTCGGCATGGGGAGATCGTGTACACCTGTGGCTGATTCATGTCGATGTATGGCAAAACCAATACAATACTGTAAAATAGAATAAAGTATTTAAAAAAATTTTTTTTCCACAGTTATTGTGATCCATACAGTCAAAGGCTTTGGCATAGTTAATAAAGCAGAAATAGATGTTTTTCTGGAACTCTCTTCTTTTTTTCTAAGTCAGATTTATAAAAATATAATTTTCAGGTATAATTATAATGTATACCATATGTGATATATATATATATATATATTAGTATGTTATACTCAAATATACATACATTAACCCTTTTTGGTGTACAGATCTGTAACTTTTAACAAGTACATAATCATATAGCAGCCTCCATAATCAAGTTATAGGATAGTTAAATCTCCACAAAAATGTCTCCCTGGGCCTCTTTGTAGTAAATACCCACTCCTGAATCTGTAGGCCTTGGCTAACACTGATTTGTTTTCTATCCCTATAGTTTTACCCTTTTCAAAATGCCATAAAAATAAAATCATAGTATACATACCCGTTTGAATCTAGATTTTTTTTTTCATTTCATGCATTTGAAATTTATTGACACTATTTCTTGTGCCAATAGTTGTTCATGCCTTTATACACACAGATATATATAGTATGTATATAATTTACATATAAATATTGTCAACAGAAAAAAATGAATCAGTAGTCTAAGAAAGAAATGGAAAATTATATTTGAGCCAACTCAAGGATTATAACCCAGGAGACAGTCTCAGAACTTTGAGAACGGTTTTGAAGAGCTGAAGGGGAAGGCCAATATATATGCGATTTAGATGAAGACATATGTGTCATTCAAGCATGCATTTGGTAGAAGGTACCTCTGTTCTGAGGAACAAGTACCTTAGTTAATGATTTTAGTGCTTGTATGAGTATGAGAAGATGCAAGAATCCAGGGTTCATAGAATGTTTCTCCTGGAAATACCTCCTGTGGGTCACTCTTGCCTGTTTTCTTAGAACACAGAGTGGTTCATCCATATCTCACCACAAATTCCTTGTCTGGTGTATTGTAGGTCAGTGGCTGCAGTGGGTAATGACTTGATTCTTATGGGACTGGATGTTGGGCAACATTTTTATTTTTCAGTTCCTTGTCTTTTGGTCCTAATTTTAACCAGGGTTTGGAAGTCTTTACAAGACCAGTATGTCCAGTGGCACACTAGGAATGCTCTTTTTCACTTTCGGCATCTGCACTAATAGGCCACGGAGTGTGCTGTTACTGTGAACAGTAGCCCAAAGCATCTGGACACCCTGTTTTACTGGTCTGTTATGGTCCAGGAAATGGTTTTCTTTTGTTACTTCTTCCCATGTTTAGAGTTGCACAGTTATGATCATTGATCTTGTAAAACTACATATTTGGTCAGTCCTTTCAAGTAGCCTAATCATCACTTTTTTAATCCGAAGCTCAGTAAGACATTTGGTAAGACAGAATACAAGTAATCTAGCTAGTAAGATTACTATCTTAAGGAAGTATCTAAGCTAAGCCGACTCATTGGAAAACACTTTGATGCTGGGAAAGTTTGAAGGCAGAAGGGGAAGAGGGCAACAGGGGATGAGATGGTTGGATGGCATCAACGATTGAATGGACATGAACTTGGGCAAACACTGGGAGGTGAGGGACAGGAAAGACTGGCATGCTGCAGTCCATGAGGTTGTGA
Organism: Raphicerus campestris; assembly: GCA_006410735.1. Lineage (NCBI taxonomy): Eukaryota > Metazoa > Chordata > Mammalia > Artiodactyla > Bovidae > Raphicerus > Raphicerus campestris. Next base: position 1,184,324 of record SJYW01050250.1, read on the forward strand.
AGAGTTGAACACAACTTGGCTACTAAAGGATGAAAAAAATCTAAGAACTTCGCTCGGTGTGGCCTAGTATCTCCCCAGGTCATCTGACCCATTTTGTTCTGCACCAGTTGCTGTGTTTAAGAGAAATGATATCTTGGAATTGTACATAAACCAGGTCATCTGACCCATTCTGTTCTGCACCAGTTGCTATGTTTAAGAGAAATGATATCTTGGAATTGTACATAAAGTTCACCAAATTTGTCTGTACCTACAACTTGGTAAGTGGTGGGTCATTGTGACCCCTTAAAGAGTGAGAAAGGATTTTATCTTCTAAGGAGTTACATGACTGGTGCCAGAAGAAGAGAAATTGTCAGGAATTATTTCCTGGAAATTACTCTTTAGAAGTACAACTTAGTTTGTTATTGTTTTTATGTTAATTTTAAAATTAGCTACAAAAGCGCTTCTAATCATGTTGTTACATGCAAATCCAAAATTCATTTTATAAACCCGTAAGCCTGAAAATCACCAAAGTAGCTTAATTTAGATTTGATAAAATACTGTAAACTAAAATCAAAATATGCATCTTGGTGCAGTAATATGTGAAAGCTTAAGCCTTTCAATTTAAATAAATTTTTCCATGAGATAAAGACTACATACTCTACTTTTGTTTCTAATTTTTTTATTTAAAAATTCTGGTCACTTTTATGTATTTATATATGCCAAATTAAGAGTTAAAAATGAAATGTTAAAGTGAACTAATTGAAGTTATACAGTTTTTGGTTGCCTTTTGCTAGCTATTTGGTGAGTGGTTTTTCTTATTTGTATTATGTTATGAATCTAAAATTAAATCTATGTAAAATGAACTAATAACTACTTAATAAAACATGTAACTCCAATTGAAATATTGAGTACAATTTAGTAATTAAAATTACAAAAATTTTATATTATCTATTACCTGATATATAAGATTCATTGTATAGTATTACAGATAACTTGCTCTATTTTCCACAAGCTTGTATCAGTCTTGATTATTAAATATAAGGTTCTGGTTTACATTTCTGTATAGTTTGCTGAATTTTAAAACTATGTATTTCAATGAAGTACTACTGTATTTAGGAAAAGGATTTTATTTTATGGTAATGCATTCCTTGTATTTAGTTTAGTTCTGCTATCACCTTGGATAAGGTTTCTATCGTCTTTTTATTTATTTAATGCAGTAAGCTCCTAATGCATCTATATTTTTCCTGTCTTCTCTCTAACCAGATATAGTAATGTTACATGTACATATACATGTATAAATATGTACATATATATGTATATGTACATAAACACATATAAATTAAAATATACAGAATACATTAGTTCATAGCTCTAAAATACTTGTGAATATATAAATTGATTCTGATAGTTAACTTTATAGTAGGAGAGTTGGGGATCCTAATCTTGTTTCTATAGATGTAAAACACATACATGGAAAAATAGAGTGAAAATAACCTAAATTGAAACACAGATCTCTGAGGTTATGCACTCTATAGATTTGTTGTTGTTGTTTAGTGACTCAGTCATGTCCAACTCTTTGTGCCCCAAGAACTGCAGCATACGAAGTTTCCCTGTTTGCTCAAACTCATGTCCATTGAATCAGTGATGCCATCCAACCATCTCATCCTCTATTGCCACCTTCTCCTCCTTCCTTCAGTCTTTGCCAACATCAAGGTCTTTTACAGTGAGTCAGTTCTTTGCATCAGGTGGCCAAAGTATTGGAGTTTCATCTTCAAAATCAGTCCTTCTAATCAATATTCAGTACTGATTTCCTTTACGATTGACTGGTTTGATCTCCTTGCAGTCCAAGGGACTCTCAAGAGTCTTCTCCAACACCACAGTTCAAAAGCATCAATTCTTCAGTGCACAGCCTTCTTTTTGGTCCAGCTCTCACATCCTTACATGACTACTGGAAAAACCATAGCCTTGACTATATGGACCTTTGTCAGCAAAGTAATGTCTTTACTTTTTAATATGCTGTCTATGTTTGTCATAGCTTTCCTTCCAAGGAGCAAGCATCTTTTAATTCATGGCTGCAGTCACTGTCTGCAGTGATTTTGGAGCCCAAGAAAACAGTTTGTCACTGTTGCCATTGTTTCCCCATCCATTTGTCTTGAAGTGAAGGGACCAGATGCCTTGATCTTAAGTTTTTGAATGTTGAGTTTTTTAAGCCAACTTTTTCACTCTCTTTGATCTTCATCAAAAAGCTTTTTAATTCCTTTTCACTTTCCGCCATAAGGGTGGTGTCATCTGCATATCTGAGGTTATTGATGGATGCTTCTCCTGGCAATCTTGATTCCAGCTTGTGCTTTATCCAGCTGGCATTTTGCATGATGTATAATGTAAGTTAAATAAGCAAGGTGACAATATACAGTCTTAATGTACTCTTTTCCCAATTTTGAAGCAGTCTGTTGTTTCATGTCCAGTTCTAACTGTTGCTTCTTGACCTGCATACAGGTTTCTCAGTAGGCAGTAAGGTGGTCTAGTATTCCCATCTCTCTGAATTTTCCACAGTTCGTTGTGATCCAGGCAGTCAAAGTCTTTAGCATAGTCAGGCAGAAGTAGATATTTTTCTTGAATTCTCTTGCTTTTTTTATGATCCAGTGGATGTTGGCAATTCGATTTCTAGTTCCTCTTCCTTTTCTAAATGCAGCTTGAACATCTGAAAGCTTTTTAGATTGGCTCTACCTTATCTAGATTGCTGCCAATTCTCAGGCATACCTTAACCTTTAACTATTTTAATTAATTTTATTGATGTATAGTTGATTTACAGTATTAGTTTTGGGTGTACAACATAGTGATTCAGTGTTTTTGCAGTTTATATTTCATTATAGGTTAAAAGAAGCAAGATAGTGGTCATAATCTCCTGTGCTGCACCATAGATCTTTGTTGTTTACACCTTGTATGTTATTTTTCCTTTGTGCCCTTTATACTTAAGATACCATCACAATTTCTGCAATGAGTTGAAATCCTACGGACTGTTGAAAATCTAGTTATAAGTATCACCTTCACGCTTTCCCTCCCTCATTCTCCCTTCTACTCCATCTCTATGGTGTTGTGTTCATACTGCTCCTTATAGACTTTATTATGAATTGTTTCTTAGTAATTTAGTAACGGGCCTTCCATTACTTGAAGGAAAGTGACAGATGTAAATTGTGGGCATGAGAAGAGATCTGTTGATGGCCTACTCTTGATCCCTCTAAGAATCATGTCCTTACTGCTTTCATCTTTGGGGAAAAAGCCACTTCCAGTTTCCCCCAAGGCAGAAAACTGGGGTCTCTGCTTTCCCAATACAACAGCAATATATTTATATTTGACACTTGGCATTTGAAAAACATCTCACTAGGAAATAGTCTTCATTTTCATCACATACTTCTTTCTTCTTATAATTTGCCAAAATAAATGACACGTATTTTCCCTTTTTTGAATTTTTTAATGTTGAATCATCAACGACAATTGAGTTCTCACAGAGATAAATGGAAATGAACTGACTATGCAAAAAGAAGCAAATTGACAGAAAGGAGTTAAATGAAGCAAATATTTCTTATATAAATGGTATCTATTCAGAACATCAGGCTTTGAGTAATTTGCTGTCATGGAGACTGGCTTTGGAATGTAAAAATTTGCTGAAATAATTCAAATATGTCTAGTCAGTGGTTTCTTGAATATTTTGAGAAGAGTATGCTAGAAAAGATAATAGAAAAAAAAACCCAAATATTTTAAAGAAAAAAAATGGGTTAGTCTTATGAAAAACAGATTTATATAAAAAAAGATAAATAAAAATATAGATGTGGTTAAAATTCATTAGAATATATTTTTAAGGCATTTTGTGGTAAATTGCAAAGTGTTGCTTGCCAGTAGTTCTTTCTGTGATCCACAGATTCCTGGGAAATTGGGATAGTTTTAGAGGAATTTAAAAGGTTTTCTAATGAAATAAGATATTTGCCTTTTTTATTGTGTTAATGTGAATGTTGTTGGGACTAAGGCAGTGGTGGGTAAAAATGCTGAGTCCATGGCAGAAACCTGGTAATGGCTCCAGTCTGACCTGCTGGTCATTACATTCTTCACTGTCAGGCTCTTATAAGAAAAAAAAGCAATGCAGTTTTTACTTAATGTCCTTGATGAAGCAGAACAAATGATGTGTTATTAAGCCTTGATTCTTTTTAATACTTTGTGTAACAAAATAAGAGGTACATATAAAGTGCTTCCTTTGCATACCAAAGTACAGTAGGAAAAACCACTTATACAGTTCCTTCAGAACTAAAATAGCTACTTTTAAAAATGGAAGAATCATTTAACTTTAAAGAATGTCTGACATACTTTGATTATTCAGATTTGGGCATTTGGGAGATATTTTCTCAGAATGAACAAAGTGAGTGTGTCACTTCAAGGAAAACTACTGTCAGTATTTATTGTCAATGATAAAATTCAAGCTTTCAGGTAAAATATTAGAATTTAGGAAGGTTTGTGTGTATCACCTTGAGCTTGACAGCTTCCCAATATGCAAAGATTTTTCTAATGAGATTGGTGGTACTATTAGCACATAGACTTTTTCAATTATTTTGTAACTTAATTATTATTAATTCTCACTAATGCATAATGTTATGAAATCATGCATGGGTAAAAAAGTCCATACAAAATACAAGGTGGATCAATGGATTTTAAGGTTCAGGGAATAAAAAATTTATTGAAATGCATTCAGATCCTACATAGAAATTTACCTTTAAGAAACTAGCTGCTGTTGAGATATGCTGTTGCATCAAAGAAGCATATACACAATAATTTGAAAATGCCTGTGAGGTCTGATTTTCTTCATATACATCAACCTAAACCACATGTTGATAAATTGAATTCAGGAGCAGATATGAGAAAAATAGCTGTGTTCTATTAAACCAGACTTTTGCAAAAATAAACATCAATGCCAGTCTTGTTACTAAATGACTTTTTGAAAGTGTAATCATTTTTATTGAAAATATATTTATCTTAACATGTAATGTGTTTATTATTATTTAGAAATAAATACATTGCTAATACTTTAATATTTCTTAATCTTTTAATCTATATGGTTAATATTGATAGATACTATGCCTATAAACAGATGCTTTTTGGGACACTCAGTGCTTTTTGTTTTTTAAGAGTTTAAAGGGATCCTGGGAAAAAAAAAAAAAAGAACTCTTAGTGTAGAAAATAAATGCCCTAAAAATAACTTTTAAGACAAATATGTTTCTTGAGATCATAAAAGACAGGAAAAGCTATGTGGAGGAGAAAATTTGGGACTCTCTATCAGGAGATGCTTTGATAAGCTCTCCCATCAGGTACCTGATGCTGTTAATTATCACTTAATTTTTCTGTGTCTTCATTTTTGGACCCTTAGTTGTGTGAATTGACATGTATACATTCTCAGTCTTGTACAGGTTAAGAATTAAGAACAAAACAAATATTTGTTCAGTCAATTCGTTACACCACCTGTCATTCTGTCATTCTAACCTCCTCTGAAAATGGAAAGCCACTGAATATGCTGTCTGTCCATTTCTCCATTTCCATACTAGGTCCTTTAATTAGTACAATTTGGTTTTTTTAAAATTTAATTCCATCAGTTTTAGAAAAAACAACAAAAAAGTTTTTGTAGACTTCTGTGACTTTAAGTTCTGTGGATAAATTTCAAATTCAGTTATTTCTTCTCAGCAAAATTTGACACAGTCACTTCCTATTCCTTTTTAAAACATCAAATGTTCACTTATTTTTTTACCACATACTTCTATTTCTTTCTGTTTACCTGGCCACTCTGTTGAATCTCATTGTCTATTCATATTTGTTTTCCTTGCCATTCAGTGTGAGAATTTTCATTCTCTTCTTTCTCAGTTTCTTACTCAAGTAATTTTATTTATCTTCAGGGCTTCATTTCATATTGCCCGTTTCGTAGTGATGAGTCCCTGATTTTTATTTTCTGTGTAAATTTCTCTTTTGTTATATAGACATGTAGGCTTAACTGCATATTTGCTATTTCTACTGGGATGCTACAGATGTACGTCAAATTGAACCTTTTTTAACAGGATTTTGTAATTTATCCCATAAATTTCTGGATTCTGGTTTTCAGTAGATGGAGCCATTATCCATCTGGTAGCAGAATAAAAAGTCATAGGGCCCTTCTTTGACATCTCCCCTTAACCCATTCCTAGTCGGTGATCACTAACACCTGATGAATTTTCTTCCAAATAGAGTATTTTTAAAATTTATTCTGTCTCCTCCATTGCTTCCATTAGGTCTGCACCCAACTAAAATCTTTTGCCCAGAACATGGCCTAAGTCCCCTAACTCATCTGCTTGAGAGCCACTCCTTCCTGTCTGAAGTCTGGTCCCTATATTTGATAAAATGCAACTCTGATGATATAACATCAGCACTTTAAGTTCTTTGTTGGCTTCCTTTTGCTTTTTGATAAAGACCATGGCTTTTCATCATCTCATACTGGTTTTCCCTTAGTATTTTCCAGCTGTTACTGCTCCTTTTAGTCCCCTCGGTGCACTGTGCTTGCCTGTATATCAGGCTCTTCACAGAACTTAGTTTCACCTCTTCACCTGTTTGACTTCTGTTCACTCATCTTTCTGATCTCAGCTGAGATCTCACAGAGTATTCTTTTCCGTTATGTCATCTAACACAGTCTGTGATGGCAAATACTTAAAAATTTATGGCCATTTTCCTTATGAAGCTCCTAGGGAGAGTGGCTCTGTATATTTCACTTGCTCTGTATTTTAAGTATCTTGGACAAGACCAGATACTTTTTAGTAAATATTTTTGGTTTGCATGTTTGAAAAATGTGATGTGTCTTAGGTGGACAGAGCTTGAAAGAAAATATATGTTAGGAAGGAGAGTGGTGTGGAGGCAGGAAAGTGGTCTGTCCCGCCAAGGGCTTTGGTTTCTCAGTTCCTTTCCTGCTATAACATTCCGTGCCTTCTGATGAACATTTATTTGCTCAATTTTGATAATGCCTATTCTCTCAAAGGATAACATCTTTTAAAAACGCTCATACGTATGGATTGACTGAATCTGCTGTTTTGTAGTTCTCACAACTCGAAATAATATGGGATGCTTATCATGCCAAGAAGTTCAAGTTTTCAGTCTTAAAAAGAATACTTATCTAAAGTATTCTTGAAAGCACATTCTTTTTTATTTGAATAACCACATTTTAGAAATTTCAAGCAGTTGAAATCTCTCAAAAACTTTATATATCATGTATGTATTATTTGATACCCAGGTTACAGGTGTCAAATTATTGATTTTCTATTTTTTTATGTGAAGGTGAATATGGATATTCATGTATAATTTTACTAAATACATCACAAGTAATAAATACAAAACAAATATATTAAGATATCTGCCTCCGAAACTTTTGAAATATAAAAGCACAACTATGGTTGTGTTCTTGGTTAACAAAATAATTGCCTTCAAACTCCAGAATGTCTTGAGGCCCCAGCAGTACAGCACAGACTATCTGGACAGGTGGTACCTCTTAAATCCAGGCTTTAGTGTTCAGAAGTCACTTGGAGATTTATGTGACCTAACTGGGGAACATCATGAATCTGGAATTAACAGCCATACAGAACAATTTGATCTGGCATTGAATTATTTCTTGCCTAGAGTATGAAACCATATGATTTTGTTTAGAGATACTGGGGTAAAGTGTAAAACCCCAAGATGAAGATTCTCAAAGTTCAGGATTAAAAACACCTCCAAGCAAAATAAGAAAACCTACTTGACAGGAACCTCTGGCAAATGCTGTAGGTTTAGAGGGCATATTTTAGCTTCTGTGCATGCTTGCTCTCTGACCCTGGCCCTACTTTTATTCTAGTTACATTGTTCTGCTGATGAGGCTGGGGACTGATACCATTCTGCTGCCCACACAAAGATAAATAAAATATCAAAAGTGTATTGAACTATTTCTGCCAAAAATGATGGAGGGGAATTACGATCTTACAGTGTATATTGTAAACATAAACTGTGCTTACAAAAATGCATTTGTGGATTTATTTACAGGAATTAAAAAGCTATTAAATTTCCTTAAACTTTATAGTGGTATTGCCTTTATTTACTGAATTACTGTATAGAGTTTATCTGAGCTAGAAAGAGATAATCTTTATTTGGAAGATCAGAACGTGTACTGTCAACTCAAAGTAGTTTATTAGCAATCAGAGGAAAGCCAAGATATGAAATACTACACAAGACAATGAAAGATGAAAATATATGTCTAGGGATATTATGCCAAGGATGAAGGATTGTTAACATCTGTAAAAAGAAAATCTGAATACTCTGTTTCACTCACTGTTATGGTAATAGATATTATCACCCCATTTTATTTAGTACTATTTTATTTTCTGTCAGAATGTGTTGCATTTTTGAGAACTTTTTCATTTGGAAGTGACTGTATTTATTAAAAATTTTCAAAATACTTTGATTTAAAACTTTGGGATATATTTTACTTTAAAAGTATAAATATTCTACTGCAATTTCTACTGTATAATTTCTCCACATANAGTATTTTTAAAATTTATTCTGTCTCCTCCATTGCTTCCATTAGGTCTGCACCCAACTAAAATCTTTTGCCCAGAACATGGCCTAAGTCCCCTAACTCATCTGCTTGAGAGCCACTCCTTCCTGTCTGAAGTCTGGTCCCTATATTTGATAAAATGCAACTCTGATGATATAACATCAGCACTTTAAGTTCTTTGTTGGCTTCCTTTTGCTTTTTGATAAAGACCATGGCTTTTCATCATCTCATACTGGTTTTCCCTTAGTATTTTCCAGCTGTTACTGCTCCTTTTAGTCCCCTCGGTGCACTGTGCTTGCCTGTATATCAGGCTCTTCACAGAACTTAGTTTCACCTCTTCACCTGTTTGACTTCTGTTCACTCATCTTTCTGATCTCAGCTGAGATCTCACAGAGTATTCTTTTCCGTTATGTCATCTAACACAGTCTGTGATGGCAAATACTTAAAAATTTATGGCCATTTTCCTTATGAAGCTCCTAGGGAGAGTGGCTCTGTATATTTCACTTGCTCTGTATTTTAAGTATCTTGGACAAGACCAGATACTTTTTAGTAAATATTTTTGGTTTGCATGTTTGAAAAATGTGATGTGTCTTAGGTGGACAGAGCTTGAAAGAAAATATATGTTAGGAAGGAGAGTGGTGTGGAGGCAGGAAAGTGGTCTGTCCCGCCAAGGGCTTTGGTTTCTCAGTTCCTTTCCTGCTATAACATTCCGTGCCTTCTGATGAACATTTATTTGCTCAATTTTGATAATGCCTATTCTCTCAAAGGATAACATCTTTTAAAAACGCTCATACGTATGGATTGACTGAATCTGCTGTTTTGTAGTTCTCACAACTCGAAATAATATGGGATGCTTATCATGCCAAGAAGTTCAAGTTTTCAGTCTTAAAAAGAATACTTATCTAAAGTATTCTTGAAAGCACATTCTTTTTTATTTGAATAACCACATTTTAGAAATTTCAAGCAGTTGAAATCTCTCAAAAACTTTATATATCATGTATGTATTATTTGATACCCAGGTTACAGGTGTCAAATTATTGATTTTCTATTTTTTTATGTGAAGGTGAATATGGATATTCATGTATAATTTTACTAAATACATCACAAGTAATAAATACAAAACAAATATATTAAGATATCTGCCTCCGAAACTTTTGAAATATAAAAGCACAACTATGGTTGTGTTCTTGGTTAACAAAATAATTGCCTTCAAACTCCAGAATGTCTTGAGGCCCCAGCAGTACAGCACAGACTATCTGGACAGGTGGTACCTCTTAAATCCAGGCTTTAGTGTTCAGAAGTCACTTGGAGATTTATGTGACCTAACTGGGGAACATCATGAATCTGGAATTAACAGCCATACAGAACAATTTGATCTGGCATTGAATTATTTCTTGCCTAGAGTATGAAACCATATGATTTTGTTTAGAGATACTGGGGTAAAGTGTAAAACCCCAAGATGAAGATTCTCAAAGTTCAGGATTAAAAACACCTCCAAGCAAAATAAGAAAACCTACTTGACAGGAACCTCTGGCAAATGCTGTAGGTTTAGAGGGCATATTTTAGCTTCTGTGCATGCTTGCTCTCTGACCCTGGCCCTACTTTTATTCTAGTTACATTGTTCTGCTGATGAGGCTGGGGACTGATACCATTCTGCTGCCCACACAAAGATAAATAAAATATCAAAAGTGTATTGAACTATTTCTGCCAAAAATGATGGAGGGGAATTACGATCTTACAGTGTATATTGTAAACATAAACTGTGCTTACAAAAATGCATTTGTGGATTTATTTACAGGAATTAAAAAGCTATTAAATTTCCTTAAACTTTATAGTGGTATTGCCTTTATTTACTGAATTACTGTATAGAGTTTATCTGAGCTAGAAAGAGATAATCTTTATTTGGAAGATCAGAACGTGTACTGTCAACTCAAAGTAGTTTATTAGCAATCAGAGGAAAGCCAAGATATGAAATACTACACAAGACAATGAAAGATGAAAATATATGTCTAGGGATATTATGCCAAGGATGAAGGATTGTTAACATCTGTAAAAAGAAAATCTGAATACTCTGTTTCACTCACTGTTATGGTAATAGATATTATCACCCCATTTTATTTAGTACTATTTTATTTTCTGTCAGAATGTGTTGCATTTTTGAGAACTTTTTCATTTGGAAGTGACTGTATTTATTAAAAATTTTCAAAATACTTTGATTTAAAACTTTGGGATATATTTTACTTTAAAAGTATAAATATTCTACTGCAATTTCTACTGTATAATTTCTCCACATACTTCAGAACCTCTCATATTTCTAAAGTTTTTAGCTAATGCCTAAGAAAGCAAATGAAAACATTAAAGCAATGAATTTAAAATATTGTATATTTAACTGTTAAAGGATTTAGGTTAGATATGTTATTTTTGCTTTTTACTTAGCTTTCAGGATAGCACTGTTTTATAAAATCTGTTTTCCTTTTGGATTTATTCTCTTCTTCCTAATTTATTCTGTTCTTCTCTAATTCCTGAGTCGTTGGAATTATTAAAGAATTCTGGTAACTAATACTGTTTTGCAAATGTCTCCTCCCAGTGTTTCTTTTACTCTTGATTTTTAAAAAGATTTGTATCTTGTCTGTGAAGTAACATCAACTCTGTGCCTGCAAAAATATATGTTCTACAGTCTCTTTTAAAAAATTTTAAAATTTTCTGTTGACAGTTAAATTACTTATCTGTCTGTAACTGATTTTTACAGAACTAGATCTCTCTGTTTCTTCCCAAATGTGTTAAAATTTCCCAGCACAGATAACTGAAAATTCTTATTTTCCATCCTACACTACCAAGCCATACATCAGGTTGTGCAGTTATCATAAAGTATAGCAGAGTCAACACAGCAGTTAGAATAGTCTGATTCATAGAGTGGTGTTGACTGCTTGATTTTGGTTTTACTAGAAGTGAACTCCATAGGAAATCTACTTTACTTTATTCTTACTTGATCTGCATTGGAAGAAAAGTTCTAGATCATATGAACAAAAGTCTAACCTGAATCAGAGAAACAGAAGTTCAGTGGGTCTTTGTGTTGTTCTAGTACAAGTGCAGCACATCTGTGAGAGCCCGATATCTATTCCAACAGTCTCACACTTCAGGGACCAGGAGAACAGATTTCCCAAGAGAATCAGTAGCAAATAAATGGAAAGGTCCATTCTAATTCTTCTTTTTAGTTTCAAAACGAATCTATTCTACCTGTTTGGGAAACACAGACCCATTTAATGACATTAGTTTCAAGGAGTATATAATGCATCTTGAAGGGCAATACCCTGTTCTCAGAATATATCATATACCCACGTTGCTCTTTGAGAAGCTTATTTCTGAAAATACACATTCAAGCATGGAGTAAGTGGGATCTTACTAGTCCCTGCTGTTGTTCAGTGGCTAAGTCATGTCACGATTCTTTGCATCCTCATGGACTGTAGCACACCAGGCTTCCTTGTCATCCACTATCTCCCGGAGTTTGCTGAAATTCATGTGTGTTGAATCATGATGCTGTCTAATCATCTCATCCTCTATTACCCACTTCTCCATTTGCTTTCAATCTTCCCCAGCATCAGATCTTTTCCAGTGAGTTGGCTCTTCACATCAGGTGGCCAAAGTATTGGAGTTGCAGCTTTAGCATCAGTCCTTCCAATGAGTATTTGCAGTTGCTTTCCTGTAGGATTGACTGGTTTGATCTCACAGTCCAGGGGACTCTGAAGAGTCTTCTCCAATACCATAGTTTGAAAGTATCAGTTCTTTGGCACTCAACCTTCTTTATGGTCCAACTCTCACATCTGTATATGACTATTGAAAAACCGTAGCTTTGACTAGACAGATCTTTGTTGGCAAAGTGCTATCTCTGCTTTACTAATACACTGTCTAGGTTTGTCATAGCTTTCCTTCCAAGGACCAAGCATCTTAATTTCATGGCTACAGTCACCATCCACAGTGATTTTGGAGCATAACAAAATAAAATCTGCACTGTTTCACTTTTTCCCCTTCTACTTGCTGTGAAGTGATGGTGCTGGATACCATAATCTTAGGGTTTTTTTTTTTTTTTTTAAGTATTGGGTTTCAAACCAGTATTTTCGTTCTCCTCTTTCATTCTTATCAAGAGGCACCATAGTTCCTTTTCAATTTCTGCTACTAGAGGGGTATTATCTGCATACTTGAGGTTGTTGATATTTCTCCTGGCAGTCTTGATTCCGGCTTGTGTTTCATCCAGCCGGGCATCTCACGTGATGTACTCTGCATATAAGTTAAATAAACAGGGTGACAATATATAGCCTTGTCATATTCCTTTCCTGGTTTTGAACCAGTCAGTTGTTCTATGTCCAGTTCTAACTGTTGATTCTTTGGCATATAGGTTTCTCAGGAGACAGGCCTTGCTATCCTAAACAATTAGAAAAATGTATAAAGCAAATGTGTTTCCCCAGTGTACAATAAACAGAATGGGACTGTGGTCCCTGAGATAAGGGAAACAGTTAAAAGGAAATCTTTTGATCATTTTAAATTTCTGCCTGGAAGAAGTTTTGTACTGTAGCATAAGAACAGTAAACTCATGCAATGCAGAATAGTCTTACTGAATTGAGGAGAGTGAGATAAAAAATCATGGCAGCTCAAGTGGAGAAGAGCTGGCTATTAGATGAATAGATCCAGAAGTCTGATTGGAACCTCCAGTATCCGTTGCAGATTACTAAGTACCTTTATTAGGATGAACTGTCACAAGGTTAAACAAACTGACCATAAGGCAGTTAACTGCCCCTTCCTCTGAGCTCATACAGTATGCAGTTCCATCCAGTCAGAGGAGCATCCTCATTGAATTCACAAGGATGCATGCAGTAAACTTTAGTCTTGAACATTCACTCAGTCACTCTGAGATGAAGTGATTTTAGTAGGGCTGCCATTGAGTCTTTCTCTTATCTTTGTTAAACTCTTGAAATCTGTTGGTGTTAGACACAACTGTTAGATTTTACTAATTGCCTGCTGACTGCTCTGCTGTTTTTGACAGTAAGCTGGGGATAAGCTGTTTCCATGGTCTGATCCATTAAATTCAGACCACTTTGCATGGGCAGACTATGAGACTAGCCTTTGAGGTGGGTTCCAAAATCACTGCAGATGGTGACTGCAGCCATGAAATTAAAAGGTACTCCTTGGAAGAAGAGTTATGACCAACCTAGATAGCGTATTCAAAAGCAGAGACATTACTTTGCCGACTAAGGTCCATCTAGTCAAGGCTATGGTTTTTCCAGTGGTCATGTATGGATGTGAGAGTTGGACTGTGAACAAGGCTGAGCACCGAAGAATTGATGCTTTTGAACTGTGGTGTTGGAGAAGACTCTTGAGAGTCCCTTGGACTGCAAGGAGATCCAACCAGTCCATTCTGAAGGAGATCAGCCCTGGGATTTCTTTGGAAGGAATGATGCTAAAGCTGACACTTCAATACTTTGACCACCTCATGCGAAGAGTTGACTCATTGGAAAAGACCCTGATGCTGGGAGGGATCAGAGGCAGGAGGAGAAGGGGACGACAGAGGATGAGATGGCTGGATGGCATCACTGACTCAATGAACGTGAATCTTAGTGAACTCCGGGAGTTGGTGATGGACAGGGAGGCCTGGCTTGCTGCGATTCAGGGGGTCACAAAGAGTCGGACATGACTGAGCGACTGAACTGAACTGAACTGATCCTGAGATTACTCTTCTTAGCTGCCTCTTTCCCTGATTTTCTCTCATAAACTAGGTGGCCTCTGTGAGCTTGTTGATCTGATGGAGCTATCAGCCTCTCTCAACTTAAATTCTTACCACCAAAATTGACATTGTTTTTAAAAGCACTGCTTAGGCTCAATTTTCCCCACATTCTGTTTTATATAAAGTCAGTTTCCTGGGGAGAGCTCCAGAGTTCTCTGGTGATAGGCCTGGCCTTTCACTTGTTCCAGAGCTGGGGTAGCCACAGTGGCCCACTTCTCGGGGAGTATCACTCTAGCTTTGTAAGCAGGGAGCTGGGTAGGAGTGCTGTCTTACCATCTTTTCAACTTGTCTGAAAAGATGTGGGAAAAGGGCAACTAGGTATTTGATGTTCTAGGTGTGTCGTGACTGGGCTTAGAACCTCTGCCTTCTGCGCGGGGACCGGGATGTGTGAGGGAGCCCTTGTCCTTTGAGCTCTGCATGCTTGCTCAGTGTCGTCCCACTCTATAACCCCGTGGACTCTAGCCCACCAGGCTCTTCTGTCCCTGGAAGTCTCCAAGCAAGACTACTGGAGTGGTCACCAGAGGATCTTTCTGACCTGGGGGTTGAACCTGCTTCTCCTGCACTGGCAGGCAGGTTCTTTACCACTGGCAAGCCTCCTTTAAGCTATACATGCTCAGAGTTTAGACTCAACAACCCATTGCTGGAAGGATATGGGAAAAGATAGTTATGTTTTCTAATCCTTGAGTGGAAGCTGGGGAAGAGGAAACCCCATTTCTTGACCATATTTGCTATGGGTTTATATAAAGCTAAGCTGATTTGGGAAGGAAGTGGCTCATGGTTTACATGCCATAGACTCTCACTGTTCTTATTCTTACCAAGATTTAGTAAATTTTCTTGAATGAATTTTCTTTTTCATTTGCTGGATGCCAAAAGAGCCATTCTGGAAGTCATATTCTCTGAAATACTGTTATTTTTTTTTCACTACATTAGAATAATTATTTTTTTACTCTGCCATTTAAAAACATTAAACATGGAATCTAGAAATCATGTTGTTAATAGTACTTTCTATAAAAAGTACTATGTACATTTTCTATAAAAATGACACAGACTGTGCAAAATATGTCACATCTTTAAATAAAATTATTGTTATTAGAAATATGGAAAAATCATGTTTTCCCTGAAACACCATGACGTGTGTTTTTATATAACAGCAGTAGAAATAAACATTTTGATTTGTATTCTTTAAAATAAATCTTTTGTTGAACACCAGACACCAGGACCTTTTTTAAAAAAATATTTCCTCTGCAAACACAAGTATACATGATTTATAAAATTATTCAGCAAAGATTTTCACAGTATTTAGAATGGGTAATTCGTATATGCTGCTTTTGAAAGAATCAACTGACAGTTTATTGTAATAAAACAAGATGTTCTTTTCTTAAGGCCTTTAGAAATGCAAAACTTCTTGCAGTTAACAACTTAATGTACAGCTGTTTCTACTTATTTAATACCTGAATATTTGATTCCTCACCCTGCAATGTTGCCTTTTATAGAGACACAAAATCTGATGTGTACATTTTATTTTTTTTACAGAGCCTGCTTGTGGGCTCATTAAGGGTATAAAAAATCTGCAGAGAATTATCCAGGAAGTCTCTGGATAAAAGAGTGACAAATAACAGCTGATAGATCTTATAAAGGAGTCTATCAGTGTAAAGATGTATAAACCATAAATGTCAAAAGGAAGAATTCCTTGAAAATAGAACAAATAGAAGCTACTTTGTAAGCCTATTTATTTAGTTCAGCCTTGGAATCTTTGCTTTAACAATTTTGAAGGGCAAAAAAAAGTCATTTGATTTTAATGTACATTATCACATATTAGTAGTTACTCAGATGTTTTGGCCATTTGTAGTTAATAAAAATAAACCTAGTTATTATACCCAAATTTTATATATATTGGCTATAATGTAATAGCCAACTCATTGGAAACTGCCTTAATGCTGAGAAAGATCAAAGGCAAAAGAAGGGGCCGTGGGGCGTCCGAGGATAAGATGGTTAGGTAGCATCATTGACTCAATGGACATGAATCTGAGCAAACTCCGGGAAATAGTGAAGGACAGGGAAGCCTGGCATGCTACAGTCCCTAGGATCACAAAGAGTCGGACACGACTTAATGAATGAACAACAACTAATAATGTGAATTATTATTTAATTTGGCTCACCCGAATTATTCCTAAACAAGGCACAAGTTTGATTTAGATTTAATCCTTTTAATTATTTACATATTCATTCTACAAGTATGTGTTTGAGTATGTAGCATGTATTGGTCAGTGTTTCCAGTTCCTTATTTAAAAATATAGACCCTTTGTATTTAAGCTCATTCAGCTTTTCAATGTACTTCACATGGCTATATTTATACTTCTGGCCAGAACCTTCCAAATTCATATTGACTGAATATAATAAATAATGTGTATGCTTACCATCCTCATTAGTATAGTGGTGAGTATCCCCACCTGTTACGTGGGAGACTGGGGTTTGATTCCCAGATGGAGAGGCAGCACACCCTTTTTGGGCTTCCCAGGTAGCTCAGCTGGTAAAGAATCCACCTGTAGTATAGGAGACCCTGGTTCTGTTCCTGCGTTGGGAAGATCCATTGGAGAAGGGATACGCTACCCACTCTAGTATTCTTGGGCTTTCCTGGTGCCTCAGCTGGTAAAGAATCCACCTGCAATGCAGGAGACCTGGGTTTGATCCCTGGGTTGGGAAGCTCCCCTGAAGAAGGGAAAGGCTACCCACTCTGGTATTCTGTCCTGGAGAATTCCGTGGACTGTATAGTCTATGGGGTCACAAAGAGTTGGACACAACTGAGAAACTTTCACTTTTATTTAGTCACTCAGTTGTGTCTGACTCTTTGTGACCCTATGGACTGTAGCCCACCGGGCTCCTCTGTCCATGGGGATTCTCCAAGCCAGAATACTGAAGTGGGTTGCTATGCCCTCCTCCAGGGGATCTTCCCAACCCAGGGATCAAGCCCAGGTATCCCACATTGCAGGTGGATTTTTTATATTCTGAGCCACCAGGGAAGCCCATAATAAATAATAGGGAGGAATATTTGATACAGCTACCTAGATTGACAGAACTGGTCTTTAATACTAAATTCCTAGAGAATGACTTCAGATACCTGGGATTCTTCTTTTCCCCCCATACTTTTTGTGTAATTGTGATGCACCACCCAGATGCCCTCTCAGAAACTCGGGAGTTTTCTTCCTGGTTGTTGAGAGAGTTGCAAAGGATAGCCTTAGCTTCAACTATATTTTGGAGATACTGAAGAACACTGCCTTGCCCAGATTTGTGCTGCCTTTCAGGGCAGTCCACAACCAATGTCTGATCAACGAGGGGATATTAAATCCTGGCCCTCTTATCTCCAGCTCAGAGAAACTCTGAGGCCATGCCAGTCTCCACGCCAAGTCCTCTGTTGGGACTGCCTCATGGATCAGGGTCATCCTCTCTCCAGCCATTTCTTCCTCCCTTCCCACGTGCTAATCTCTGTCTCAGAGTCTACTTCCTGGGAAGCTAACCTGAGACAGGTGCCAAATGCCATCCATTCAACTGGGACAGAATCCATGGCCACATTTTACACAGTGCAAGTGAGAAGTGAGACAAAGGGAAGCCAAGGGCTTGTTGTGAACTAAAACACTGTGAAAGGTGTTTTCTCCTCAAAGTGGCTTTCAGGATATTGGGTACTACAATGGGTAAAATTTCTTAAAATGTTTGAGGGATGGTACGGGGTGGGAGGGGGGGTTCAGGATGGGGGACACATGTATACCTGTGGCAGATTCATGTTGATGTATGGCAAAACCAATACAATATTATAAAGTAATTAACCTCCAATTAAAATAAATAAATTTATATTTAAAAAAACACAAAAGAAATAAAAAAAGTTTGAGGTTAACTTTTTTTAAAAGAAAGAGTTTCTAAAAAGATATCATCTACTATTGCCGCTTTACAGAAAATAAAGAAAATTTGAACTTCAGAGATGGTAGAAAGTATATTATCTATTATCTTCATTAAAAAAAATCATAATAATGCATTTATTAAAGCTCTCATTTTGGGGGGAAAAATGTTAGTGCAGGACAGGAAATGCTTCAATATGGAGTTACACCACTTTGGAATATTCCCCTGCCCAATATTTAATAATTGCTTCAATCTCTTCCTTGTTTTTGCATTGTCATTAAAATTATTACATTAAATTTTTAAAAAATTATAACGGATCATACTTCCACATTCAAATAGTTGAAGTCAGAAAGTAGAGTTGTCAAGATGTTGTAGAAAATGCTTCTGTCTCTGTAATCTCTGTATAGTTGTTACACTGTAAAAAGACACTATAAAAAGGACCAAAGAAAAGGCTTATTAGTTTGTTACTGCTTTTTGGCTCAGTTGTCACCAGAAATATTTTAAGGGCAGTAATCCCAGGCTTTGTCAAACTAGTCTCACAACATATTTCTGAACTCATTTTACTTTTGTTTCTGTTGTCTTAATAGAAAAAAAAGAAAATTTTTTGTCAATAAAATGAGTTTACTAACAGGAAACAAATGATAAAAATGTAGATTTTCATTTATATGTATTTTATTTTTACATGTGTCATCCTGCTTTTTTTGACAGCAGCTATACCAGCAAGATAATAAATATTTTACTACTCCATGTGTGTTCACAGGCTGCCACTCATTGCTTTTTCTAACACATCTTCAAAGAGTTTACCTTGCTTAAACATTTCTCTGACTTACTGAAGACTCTTGGAGAAATATGTATGTTTTAATGATTTGCAACTCATAAAGCAGTTTTTTATATTTCAAGTAAGGCTGAAAAAGCAATGATTTTAGGCCTAGCGACATTTTGAGGGAAACTTGACATATGCCACAAGGAAACTTGGAACATAAATGAAAGGATATCAAATCAGCATTTTTAGTTTATACCACTGACAACGTATCACAAGTCAAAAATAACTCCAGCTGGACTTAAATATACAAACTGTCTTACTTTGAAAGTTGGTATGTCATTTTTGGTTCAGTAAGAGTGGAAATGTATACACTTTACAGATATTCCTCTTTTGTAATATGTAAAATCCTAAGTTGATAGACTTGCTGTCAAATGCTTTTAAAAGAAAAATAGCCAAAAATAGGCATAATGATGAATTGTCAGGGATCGTATAATCAAAGATATTTCTGCATTGAAAAAGCCAAAATTATAATAGATTTAGAAAGTTACTTATAATTTTTGAGAAAATATTATGTTATGGACGCTTAGAAAAACAGGATGACAAATGTAAAATTATTGTGTATCCCTAGAAGGTTATATGCACCTAAGTAAGAACAGTTTTTCCTGATGAATGTGTCCAGTTCCTCACCTTGAGGACTGAAATGCTGACTTCTAAAAAGAAACAGAATGAGCCATCATAGAAGCCACACAGTTTGTAGTGATACTTAGTCCAAGATGTGGCTTATGAGAATTTCAAAATTTGAAAAGCAATTGTTTTATCCAACTTACCTGACTCTCTTAGTGTGACCTATATTTTTTAGTCATTTGCCATTTTAGTCATTACAAAATAATGAAAATTTGGTTGATACTTTTATCTTTCTGTTTCCCAAGGTCAAATCCTTAACCTTAGACTTTTTCATTTATGTAAACTCCTCTCCATTTCAACTACCAGTATATGTTCAGAACTTTTAAAAAAGAGTTTTAATCATACACCGCCATCCCTACTTACTTTTATATTAAATATTGGCACACTTGTAAACTGAAGTAATAATAGCCTTCACCAAAGACAGCTATATATTTAATGAACTCATTAACTAATTAAAACCAGTGCTGGTTAAAGTGAAAGTGAAAGTGAAGTCGCTCAGTCGTGTCCGACTCTTTGCGGCCCCGTGGACTGCAGCCTACCAGGCTCCTCCGTTCACAGGATCTCCCAGGCAAGAATACTAGAGTGGGATGCCGTTGCCTTCTCCAGGGGATCTTTCCAACCCAGGGATCGAACTTGGGTCTCCCACATTGCAGGCAGACACTTTACCGTGTGAGCCACCAGGGAAGTCTGGTTAAGTGTCTTATAATTAGAAGCCACTATGTAAGCATGTGTTGAGCTTTTATAGATGAATTGACCACAGTTCCTATTTTTTAAGACAATACATTGACAGTTTTGGTAGTCTTAAGATTGATGTGAATATTGCACTAACTTACTCCTCCTTAGTAAGTTTATTCTGATAAAAATTTGATAAGCATTTTTTGAACATCCTCTGTGTTCTGGGTGCTGGGAATACAACAGTGAGGCAGGTATACCATTGTTTTCCTAAGATTACACCTAACAGGAAAGTAGGTATATGATTCAGGCCATTGTCAGTCAATAAGTAAATACCAAATAAAAATCAGTTCCGGGCTGTCCAGAACAAGGACTCAAGACCCTCCCTAATGACCGTAAGGTGACCACTCTCCTGTACAGTGAACTGGTCTCAGACAGTTTACTGATGTGCAGACTCCTCAGGTGTGTGAAGATCCCTCAGTTGTTCCCAGTTTGTTTACCCAACAGGAAAGTTGCCTGCAGGGCCTGGCTTTTCCCGAGGAGCATCTTTGCTTACTGGCTCAGTTGCATGGGGTCTGGTTGTTGCAGTAATGTTCATATTACTCTGTTCCTTTGGATGAGGACTTACTAAACCTAATTGTTCACATATTAAATTAATTGTCTAGTAAGTTATAATTTGAAAGAAAGTCTTCCTAGAATTATGCCACTAAGCTATATGGGAATAACATCTTTCCACCATTACAGCAAACTTCTTTGCCTATTTGTTTACTGTGGGAACCCGAGGATCGTAGAAAGTAAGAGCCCAGGCACAGTTTTGCAAATACACTGGGTCAGAGTCAGTGTGAAGCAGTTAGGAAGCAGCACTGGTATATACAGCGGAGGGCCAGCAGTGTCTGAAACATCATGTGCAGTCATTTCCTGGGAGTCATTCGCCCTAAGAGAAAAGGACACATGGGAAGAAATTCGGAGAAGACAGAAATCAGTTTAAAACATTAAATATGCATAAGTTAAGGTCAGGTTGCTTGCTTACTCCATTGCTTCACTGTCTGACTCTGAAATGTAATAACTCCTCCATAATGGGTGATGTTGCGTCTTGAAATCCTAGTTGTATGGGATATGCCATGTAAGATGTACGGGGCTTTCACCTGTAATTTAACCTTGACAAGGTTATGTAATGTTTTACTAACATCTTATAAAGTTGAGAAAGACATAGTGGTTATGGTGTTGGCTTGAAACTGACCCCCATGGCCCCATGGACTGTAGCCCACCAGGCTCCTCTGTCCATGGGGTTTTCCAGGCATGATTACTGGAGTGGGTTGCCATGCCCTTCTCACAGTCAGGATAGTGCTCATGAGTTGTTTTACATATGTAAACAAACATAGAAATGACCAGAAGAATGGTTCAGAAATCTTGAAATTGAAGGAAAAATTCTGTTTTACTCAGTCAGGATGGATAAAGTCAGAAAACCTGCCTATTACAAAAAATTCTTGAATGTTTCTATTGTAATTTTTTTCTGTTGAGACTGCTTATGAACTGTCTCCTTTATCGAATGTTTTCCTGTTTTTTCCCCCAAACTGCTGTTTATATATATGTGCTCAAGATACATTTTTATCTCAAGTATCTTATAAACTTTAAAAGTAGATCCTTATAAAATTATTTCCCTTCAAAGTTTTATAGAAAATGCACATTCAGTTTAACTGGCTAAATTAAAGAGGAGCAACATGATATTACAGTGTCACAGTGAAGCCTGAGAGAAGCCATTTGAATAGTGGGCCAAGTATAGCATGTTAGAGCTCCCAGACCATCACATCAAATTACTGACAGGGAAGATGAATTCTAGAAGGGTTCAGCGCCTTGTTGCAATTAGTTACTGACACAGTTGGCTAGAACCTAAAGCAGGTCACGTGGTTTGCTGCTCTGCCCCATGTCTGCCCAACCTAGACATGGTTGGCTAAATTACTATTCAGAACACAACCTCATTGCCCTGCAGTAAGTACAGTTATACGTCAACACTCTAATAATATTTCCTTTTGAAAATTCTGTTGTTTTTGGTCATGCAAAATTTGGAAAACAAAATCAAATTTTTGTATCTTAAAAATATTATAGTGCCTTGTAATGACATCTGTGCTCTCTGCTCTTGATCTTATATAAAAAATCCAGAATTCTTTTATGTACATGAAAATTGAGTTTAAAAATTTTGAAAAAAATTGTTTTAAATAATGCAATGAAAGGAATTTTGAGGAATTAGAAAGTTAACTCTGAAATGATCAAAGTGAATTTAGGGCTTCCCGTTGAATTGTCCCTGTATTGAGGAATTCAGCTAGGAAAGGCGAGGGAAGGAATGTGGCAAATAAAGTAGACTGATTTAGCTGCTTTTTCTTCTGGGTCTGCACTGAAGTGGCAGAAAATGAGACTCAACTATATATCAATCTACATAGATGAGTGGCTTCCCAGGTGGCTCAGTAGTAAAGAATACGCCTGCCAATGCAGGAGGTGCAAGTTTGATCCCTGGGTCCAGAAGATCCTTTGGAGTAGGATATGGCAACCTGCTCCAGTATTCTTGCCTGGGAAATTCCATGGACAGAGGAGACTTGCAGGATACAGTCCACAGGATAGCAAAGAGTTAGACACGACTCAGCTACTGAGCACACACACACCACATACAAAGTTATGGAGAAAAATACGACAGTAGAAAGCCTTAAAGGTGAAAAGTAGGATAAGTATTAATTCACTTGTCAGGATAAGTTGGGAACCTACCTGGGATGCAGGGGAAGACATGATGCAAGCAAATTAACCTTGCAGGGTTCCCTCCAGAAGACTCGGAAAGTGAGAAAAGTTGGTGTTTCAGAGGTGCAAAGAGCAAGGTCCAGGATATTTCAGTTTATTTATTTGTATTTTTAGATAAGTATTTGTTGTTAAATCACTGTGTGTGTATGTTAGTTGCTCAGTCGTGTCCAGCTTTTCACAACCTATGGATTGTATCCCCCTAGGCCCCCAAACTGCTCTGTCCATGGATTTCTCTAGGCAGGAATACTGGAGTGGGCTGCCATTCCCTATCCAGGGGATCTTCCCCACCCAGGGATCAAAGCCAGGTCTAATCACTAAGTCCTTGCATTCCTGAGTCCTTGCAAGTCTTTGCAACCTCGTGGACTGTAACACATGAAGCTCCTCTGTCTTCCACTATCTCCCAGAGTTTGCTCGAATTCATATCCATTGAATTGGTGATGCTATCTAAGCATCTCAGCCTCTGTCACCCCCTTCTTCTTTTGCCTTCAGTCTTTACCAGCATCAGAGTCTTTTCCAATGAATTGGCTCCTTGCCTCAGATGGCTAAGGTAGTGGAGTTTCAGCTTTAGTGATAGTCCTTCCAATTAATTTTCAGGGTTGAATTCCTGTAGGATTGACTGGTTTGATCTCTATGCTGTCCAAGTGACTCTCAAGAGTCTTCTTCAACACCACAATTCGAGAGCTTCAGTTTTTCAATGCTCAGCCTTCTTTATGATCCAACTGTCATGTCCATACATGACTACTGGAAAAAACATAGCTTTGACTATATGGACCTTTGTCTGCCTTCTATTGCACTGTCTAGGTTGATCATAGCTTTCCTTCCAAGGAGCATAGTTGCAGTCACCATCTGCAGTGATTTTGGAGCCCAAGAAAAGAAAATCCGTTACTGTTTCTACTTTTCCCCCTTCTGTTTGCCGTGAAGGGATAGGATCTGATGCCATGATCTTAGTTTTTTTTGTTTTTGTTGAGTTTTAAGCCAGCTTTTTTGCTCTTCCTCTTTCACTGTCATCAAGAAACTCTTTAGTTCCTCTTCACTTTGTGATTAAAATGGTATCATCTGCATATCTGAGGTTGTTAATATTTCTCCCGCCCAGTCTTGATTCTAGCTTGTGATTCACCAGACCCAGCATGTCACAGGATGTACTCTGCATGTTTGTTAAATAAGCGAGGTGACCGTATACAGCCTTGTGGTACTCCTTTCCTAATTTTGAACTAGTTAATTGCTGATACTAACTGTTGCTTCTTGACCTGCACACAGGTTTCTCGGTAGACAGGTAACGTGGTCCAGTAGTCCTATCTTTTTTGAGAGTTTTCCAGTTTGTTATGTTTCCACACAAAGGCTTTAGTGTAGTCAGTAAAGCAGAAGGAGATGTTTTCCTGGAATTGTGTTGCTTTCTCCATGATCCAGCAGATGTTGGCAATTGGATCTGTGGTTCCCCTGCCTTTCTAAACCAAGCTTATGCATCTGGTAGTTCTCTGTTCATGTGCTGCTGATGCATGGCTTGAAGGATACTGAGCATAATCTAGCATGCGAAATAAGTGCAGTTGTACGATAGTTGGAACATTCTTTGGCATTGTCCTTTGGAATTGGAATGAAAACTGACCTTTGCCAGTCCTGCTGAGTTTTCCAAATTTGTTAACATACTGAGTGCAGCACCTTAACTTTATCATCATTTAGGATTTTAAATAGCTCAGCTGGAATTCTATCACCTCCACAAGCTTTGTTTGACTAAGACCCTCTTGATTTCATACTCCAAAATGTCTGGTTCTAGGTGACTGACCATACCATCATGGTTATTCAGGTCATTAAGACCTTTTTTGGGGGGGTGGGGGTACAGTTCTTAAGTGTATTCTTGCCACTTCTTAATCCCTTCTGCTTCTGTTAGGTCCTTACTGTTTCTGTCATTCTTCATGCCCATCCTTGTATGAAATGTTCCCTTGAGGCTCCAAATTTCTTGAAAAGATGTCTAGTTGTTCCTATTCTATAGTTTTCCTGTATTTCTTTGCATTTTTATTTCAGAAGGCCTTCTTTTCTCTCCTTGCTATTCTGTGGAACTCTGCATTCAGCTGGATATATTTTTCCCCTTCTCCTTTGCTTTTCACTTATTTTCTTTCCTCAGCTATTATAAAGCCTCCTCAGACAACCACTTTGCTTTCTTACATTTCTTTTTTATTGATATGGTTTTGATAACCGCCTCCTGTAAAGTGTTATGAAGCTTCATCCATAGTTAAGCACTCTTTCTACCAGATCTTATCTCTTGAATCTGTTCATCACCTCCACTGTATAATCATAAGGAGTTTGATTTAGATCATAACTGAATGGACTAGTAGTTTTCCCTACTTTCTTCAATTTAAACCTAAATTTTTCTATAAGGAGCTCCTAATCTAAGCGACAGTCAGCTTAAGGTCCTGTTTTTGCAGACTGTGTAGAGATTCTCCATCTTCAGCTGCAAAGAATATAATTAATTTGATTTTGGTGTTGACCATCTGGTGATGTCCATGTGTAGAGTCATCACTTAGGTTGTTGGGAGAAAGTGTTTGATATGACCATTGTGCGCTCTAGACAAAATTCTGTTA
The DNA here is from genome assembly GCA_006410735.1 of Raphicerus campestris. Lineage (NCBI taxonomy): Eukaryota > Metazoa > Chordata > Mammalia > Artiodactyla > Bovidae > Raphicerus > Raphicerus campestris. The sequence goes on from SJYW01050250.1 coordinate 1,210,033, forward strand.
GCCTTTGCCCCACTTCATTTTTGTACTTCCAGGCCAAACTTGCCTATTATTCCAGGTATCTCTTGACTTCCTACTTTTAAATTGCAATCCTCGGTGATAAAAAGGACATTTTTATTTGGTGTTAGTTCTAGAAGGTTTTGTAAGTCAATATGGAACTTGCCAATTTCAGCTTCTTTAGCATTAGTGGCTGGGGCACAGACTTGGATTACTGTCATGTTGAATGGAAATGAACCACAACCATTCTGTCAGTTTTGAGATTGTACCCAGGTACTGCATTTCTGACTCTTTTGTTGATGTTGAGGGCTACTCGATTTCTTTGAAAGGGTTCTTGTCCACAGTAGTAGATATTAATGATCATCTGAATTAAATTCGTCCATTCCTGTCCATTTTATTTCACTGATTCCGAAGATGTCCATGTTTGCTCTTGCCATCTCCTATTTGACTATTTCCAATTTATCTTGATTCATGGTCTTAACATTCCAGATTCCTATGCAGTACTGTTCTTTATAGCGTCAGTTTACTTTCACCAGCAGACACATCCGCAGCTGAGCATTGTTTCCACTTTGGCCCAGCCACCTCTTTCTTTTTGGAGCTATCGGTAATTGCCTTCTGCTCTTCTCCAGTAGCATCTTGGAGACCTTCCAACCTGGGGGCCCCATCTTCCAGTGTCATGTCTTTTTGCCATTTCATACTGCTCATGGGGTTCTCATAGCAAAAATACTGGAGTGGTTTTCTATCCTATCTCCAGGGAACCACATATTGTCAGAATTTTTCAGTATGACCCGTCCATCTTGGGTGGCCTTGCAAGGCATGGCTCATAGCTTCATTGAATCTTGCAAGCCCCTTCACCACAACCAGGCTATGATTTATGAAAAATATAGAGATGTATGTTATTGAAAATTTAAAAGGGTGAAAAACAGTTAAACTCTGGAAGGATGCACAGAGCACTAGTAACAGTGGAATGTTCCAGGAGGGAGACTGATCATTTGCAGGGTGATGTGTGATGGTGAGCGCATGCCCGTTTCTCTGTTAACTATTTAAAATGAAAAGGGAAGTTGGAGAAGGATCATCAAGAGATAGGTGTCCTTTGAGATCCAGTGTTTTGAGGAGAGATACAGAAGAGAAAGAGCAGAAGCAAGGGAAAGAGAGAGGAGAGAGGGAGAGACAGGAAAGAGGAGAGGATTGGCGAGACAGAAGGAAGAGAGGGAGAGATTCGAGAAGCAGATGAGTATCCCAAGAGAAAACAAAAACAAAACCCAGAAATAAATGGTTTGGCATACAAGACCAGGTTTTGAAAAAATATTATTTTAAGAATTCTGAAGTCCAAGAAAGGTCTAAAATTATATAGCAAGACCCTAAGCATCCAGTCCCATCACTTCATGGGAAATAGATGGGGAAACAGTGGAAACAGTGTCAGACTTTATTTTTTGGGGCTCCAAAATCACTGCAGATGGTGACTGCAGCCATGAAACTAGAAGACGCTTACTCCTTGGAAGAAAAGTTATGACCAACCTAGAGAGCATATTCAAAAGCAGAGACATTACTTTGCTGACTAAGGTCCATCTAGTCAAGGCTATGGTTTTTCCTGTGGTCATGTATGGATGTGAGAGTTGGTCTGTGAAGAAGGCTGAGCGCTTAAGAATTGATGCTTTTGAAGCATCAATGTTGGAGAAGACTCTTGAGAGTCCCTTGGACTGCAAGGAGATTCAACCAGTCCATTCTGAAGGAGATCAACCCTGGAATTTCTTTGGAAGGAATGATGCTAAAGCTGAAACTCCAGTACTTTGGCCACCTCATGTGAAGAATTGACTCACTGGAAAAGACTCTGATGCTGGGAGGGATTGGGGCAGGAGGAGAAGGGGACGACCGAAGATGAGATGGCTGGATGGCACCACGGACTCGATGGACGTGAGTCTGAGTGAACTCTGAGAGAGGGTAATGAACAGGGAGGCCTGGTGTGCTGCGATTCATGGGATCGCAAAGAGTTGGACACGACTGAGCGACTGAACTGAACTGATGGAAGCTTCAGATAATAAAAGCAAAGGTGGAGAAATTTTTTCCTTTGTGTTAATAATAAAAAAAACCCTCCCACTTTACTAAAGAATAAAAAAGAAAACTGTTTTTCTCTTGGTATTTGAGATAGAATGGAATCACCTCTTCTATTGATTTTTGGGTCCAATAAACTTCTAATGAATTCCGTGTTATATTGATAACTGTAGTTTTATTGTTAATAACTGAATATTTCTCTCAGTAAACATAGTTAATTTTCATTAAAAAAAAAAAGTAATAGCCAAAATTCAGTTATGTTCAGTTCTTTCATAATTCTGAGCCCTACAATCATGGCTTTGTGTTGACTTCTATTGAGTTAAGTACACTTTTGCTTGTTACTTTCTCAGAAGACCTCATAAGCAAGTCTGCAAATGTCTCAATACCAGACTGGTCACTTTTTCTGCCAAATGTGTTAATTTTGTGTGCATTACTAAGAAGTTTCAGATTATAGCTAGTTTCCACTAAGCAATGATATTTGTTTTATTTCCAGTGAACTATTCAGTTCAGTTCAGTTGCTCAGTCATGTCCAACTCTTTGCGACTCCATGAATCGCAGCACGCCAGGCCTCCCTGTTCATCACCATTTCTCAGAGTTCACTCAGACTCACGTCCATTGAGTCCATGATGCCATCCAGCCATCTCATCCTTGGTCGTCCCCTTCTCCTCCTGCCCCCAATCCCTCCCAGCATCAGAGTCTTTTCCAGTGAGTCAACTCTTCTCATGAGGTGGCCAAAGTACTGAAGTTTCAGCTTTAGCATCATTCCTTCCAAAGAAATCCCAGGGTTGACCTCCTTCAGAATGGACTGGTTGGATCTCCTTGCAGTCCAAGGGACTCTCAAGAGTCTTCTCCAACACCAGAGTTCAAAAGCATCAATTCTTCGGTGCTCAGCTTGCTTCACAGTCCAGCTCTTATATCCATACATGACCACAGGAAAAACCATAGCCTTGACTAGACGGACCTTAGTCGGCAAAGTAATGTCTCTGCTTTTGAATATGCTCTCTAGGTTGGTCATAACTTTTCTTCCAAGGAGTAAGCATCTTCTAGTTTCATGGCTGCAGTCACCATCTGCAGTGATTTTGGAGCCCCCCAAAATAAAGTCTGGCACTGTTTCCACTGTTTCCCCATCTATTTCCCATGAAGTGATGGGACTGGATGCCATGATCTTTGTTTTCTGAATGTTGAGCTTTAAGCCAACTTTTTCACTCTCCTCTTTCACCTTCATCAAGAGGCCCTTTAG
>SJYW01050250.1:1219545-1289410 GCA_006410735.1 Raphicerus campestris
GTTTCTCATGATGTACTCTGCATATAAGTTAAATAAGCAGGGTGACAATATACAGCCTTGACGTACTCCTTTTCCTATTTGGAACCAGTCTCTTGTTCCATGTCCAGTTCTAACTGTTGCTTCCTGACCTGCATACAGATTTCTCAAGAGGCAGGTCAGGTGGTCTGGTATTCCCATCTCTTTCAGAATTTTCCACAGTTTATTGTGATCCACACAGTCAAAGGCTTTGGCATAATCAATAAAGCAGAAATAGATGTTTTTCTGAAACTCTCTTATTTTTTCCATGATCCAATGGATGTTGGCAATTTGATCTCTAGTTCCTCTGCCTTTTCTAAAACCAACTGAACATGAGGGAGTTCACGGTTCACGTATTGCTGAAGCCTGGCTTGGAGAATTTTGAGCGTTACTTTACTAGCATGTCAGATGAGTGCAATTGTACAGTAGTTTGAGCATTCTTTGGGATTGCCTTTCTTTGGAATTGGAATGAAAACTGACCTTTTCCAGTCCTGTGGCCACTGCTGAGTTTTCCAAATTTGCTGGCATATTGAGTGCAGCACTTTCACTGCATCATCATCTTTCAGGATTTGAAACAGCTCCACTGGAATTCCATCACCTCCACTAGCTTTGTTCATAGTGATGCTTTCTAAGGCCCACTTGACTTCACATTCCAAGATGTCTGGCTCTAGATGAGTGATCACATCATCATGATTATCTGGATCTTGAAGATCTTTTTTGTACAGTTCTTCTGTGTATTTTTGCCACCTCTTCTTAATATCTTCTGCATCTGTTAGGTCCAGACCATTTCTATCCTTTATCGAGCCTATCTTTGCATGAAATGTTCCCTTGATATCTCTAATTATCTTGAAGAGATCTCTAGTCTTTCGCTTTCTGTTCTTTTCCTCTATGTCTTTTCATTGATCGCTGAAGAAGGCTTTCTTATCTCTTCTTATCTTTTCTCTCTTTCTTTCTATTCTTTGGAACTCTGCATTCAGATGCTTGTATTTTTCCTTTTCTCCTTTGCTTTTCACCTCTCTTCTTTTCACAGGTATTTGTAAGGCCTCCCCAGACAGCCAGTTTGCTTTTTTGCATTTCTTTTCCATGGGGATGGTCTTGATCCCTGTCTACTGTACAATGTCACGAACCGCATTCCAGAGTTCATCAGGCACTCTATTAGATCTAGGCCCTTAAATCTATTTCTCACTTCCACTGTATAATCATAAGGGATTTGATTTAGGTCATGCCTGAATGGTCTAGCGGTTTTCCCTACTTTCTTCAATTTCAGTCTGAATTTGGCAATAAGGAGTTCATGATCTGAACCACAGTCAGCTCCTGGTCTTGTTTTTGTTGATTGTATAGAGCTTCTCCATCTTTGAAACAGTTGCTTGTGTAATACTTGCTCTCCCTCTTTTCTAGGGATGGTTAAATTTACATGATGCCTGTGTGAATTTATCACCGTGCTTATTTAGTGTTTCACACCACCCTCTCAACAAGCATGCAACTAAGTGAAAAGACTATTACAATGAAGGGGCCAGGCATATGCTTTTCAGAATAGCCCCTGCTGACTTCTGCAGTGACAGTTGAGCACAACAGACACTTGTTTCCACAATTAGGAGGCAAACTAGTGAGAGAGGTGGTGTGACATGGTGGCTCAAAGTATGGGTTCTAGAACCTGGCTGTAAGTTTCCATTCCAGCCTCATGGCTGGATTTGTGGTCATGGGCAAGTTTTCATCCTTGTTATTCTAAAATTCCTCTCTGTAAAATGAAAGTAAGGTTGTTGAGAGGATTAAATGTCATAATGTATATAAGGACATCAAAACAGGGCCTGGAAAAAGAGCAAAGCACCCTATTAACATTTGCTATCATCATCATTAATAGAAGTGGTAATAGTTGTAATTCACTGTTATTATTCCTAAACAATTGTTCAGTAAAACAGCAGAGGTATTGGTTAAAATGCACATAAGTAATTTACCTTGGTCACTTGGTTTTGATAACATGGGATTTTTGACTGACACTTGTTTAAAAACTATTGCCATTTCACTTTCTGTTGATTTTATACATGTGTTATTCAGTTAATATGTGCCCAATGTATTAGTTTGCGTTGCTCATTCCCATGTGTTCTAATCAAGTTAGACCATCTTTACCCAGTGGTCAGAAGATGCTACATGTAACTGTGTGTCCTAATATCTCAAGGTTTCAAGGGAAACCTTCTGGTGGTGACTTTACTCAGAGGGTGTTTTCCTGAGTTGACTTGCATAGTGATAACTAAGTTGTTATTTCAGCTTCTGTAGGCATTATCATACAGACACTGAAAGTATCAGAAATACTCAGTTACTATAGGGGAGACAGAAAATATGTTGGTAGGTAAGGCACCTCTAGGAATTATATAAAAATATGAGGTGGTATCACAATAAACGGGGAAATGTAGATATGGACACTTATATCCATATTTGAAATGAGGAAATCAGGGATGAGAATTGATTTCTAGAGAAAGAAGTAACCAGTGGAGATGAGACTGGGTGTGGAGTTTGAAGCAATGGGACAGAGCACAGTGAATGTAGCATTTATGAGACTAATGAGTAAATTAGCTTAGGAATTTGAACCAGCAATCCTAGGAGAATGCTGCTGGATTCAAAACAACAGGAGGGATAAAAACAGTTCTGTGATAGAAGTAAATCTGTTAAGACCATTCAGTCTTCTGTTCTTTGGTGAAGTATTTCCCATGCTCATGCCCATTTTCACCCTAGTCAGAACAAACTTCCAGAAAGTTGAATCAGATGACAGCAGACTCTTGCTACCATTCTTGACCCTCTTTCCACACACTCTTCCCAGAGGATGAAGATCAGGGATGTTTCAGACTTTCATGTTTCATCCCTTGTGTACAGACATGTGCCTGTGCACAGTAGGACTCGAAGTAAACTTTAAATTACGTTATTGAGTGGAGACAAAAATTTAAGAAAAAAGATTGGATATGGCCACGGCCTCAAGCTAATGGGAGACTTGGCATAATAACTCAGGGTTGTGATGGAAGCAGAGGCTCTTTTAAGTCAGTAACGTGGTTTTGGAGGAAGTTGTCCTGAGTACGTGGTGGCTGGTTGATCGTTGAGCTGGACTGAGGCAATGTGGGGCTCCTCACCTGCTCCTGTACTTGGAATGTACACTCTGTCCTCTATTTCCACAACAGGAGCTGTTTTCAAGGGTGCAGCCTTGAGAGAGAATGTGTGGTTGAGACCATCTGGACTGTGTACATGACTGGACCAATCAAAGTATAAACTTCAAGGCCTGGAGGTGGGGGTGTGTGTGGAGATCTTGTCTTGTAATCTCAAGGCAGGCCTTATGGGTAAACTTGGTGGTTTATTATTCCTTCCACCTGCCCCATCTGGAGGGGGTTGCCTCTTTCTTGGGTCTCTCTTTGATCTCTGTGTATGTGGACCAATTAACAAACCAGTGCATTCTGGTTATGCAAACAGGAGAAAATGACGAGTGTAACAGAACTGGAGAGACCGTTCGTTTATTTCCCCACTGGGAGATGTGCCTAATACTTACAGATAATTTGGAGAGGAGGCAATTACCCTGACACCTATAATAAAGGATTCAGCAGTGTCTTATATCCACCCATCTCAGTCCCCCAACCTGAGGTCTGAAATGAACTCCCCCTCTTCTGTTTCACTGAAGATAATTTTGTTAGGTAAGAGTTTCTCTGTGTTGTGAACAAGATACATTAAAGGACAGAAAAAATTGGGCTTTCTGATTTCTCAGAACGAAGTAGGTACAGAAAGAGTTACAGTGATCCATACTCCATAAGAGTCCTTGCTGGTCACCAGATGTTGCTAACACACACTCTACAAGGCAGATGAAAACACTGTGTAGGAACAGGGCTAAGTCACTGTCCTTTGCTAAATCATTTTATGTTTTCTCATTTAAAAAATGGGTCTAAATACTATTTAGTTATGTACAACTAAAAGCCACTTAACCTTACTCCTTGTTAGTTTTTTATATTCCTTAATTTGCCCTATCGTAAAATATCTGCCAGGATTCAACACTTGACACATTTTTTTTCCCCATGTCTATTAGTAATCTTTTCTTAAATAAAGGAATGCTTTCAGCCAATTTAGTATAGAGCTGTAATTTTGCTTGTGCACATTTACTCATTGGGATCAACAAAATAGGTCAGCTCCACGGCTTGTCTCTGTAAACTTACAAGTGACATAGAAATAGAGATATTCATAACTCTAGGTTATGGGTGTTTGCTTCAGAAAAATTATTCCATAGTAATTCCATAAGTGGATCTTTTAAAAAGTGCAAAGTTCAGAGTATATAAAAACATCCTGTTTACCAAGAAGATCATCTCTGATCTTTTTTCCTGAGCAATTTTGGTTAGGTTTGTTAGGTTAAGAGTGAAATAAAATCCCTACCCTGAAGACATAAGCAGGAAAGCAGGCAGTTTGTCAGGACACAGAGATAAAGGATTTAATTGAAAGCAGAAGCAGTAAATAATGACAGCTTAAAAACCTAGAAGATGGGCCAGAGAAGGTTCAGAATAATGAAGCAGCTAAAACCTGTGCATTTTAGCCTCTCTGTTTAAAACTCCTGCATACTCACTCGAATTAAGGTGTCAAGTAAAAATTACATTTCTGTATTGGGGTAGCTTGATTTACTCTTCATAGATTTATTTTCCTCCTTACAGAGTCTTCTGTCCCACGAGAGGAGTATTTCACCACCACATAGATTCTAGTTTGTTTGTTTGGTTTTTTTGGCCAGAAGTTTCCTTGCCGACTTATTTCTCTCTTCCATAGATCTACATTGTCCTACATTGGGGCCTTCCTTCAGCCTGAGCCCCAGAATGACTGTGACTGGGAGCAGAGAACGGCTGCATGGTCACCTACCGTGAGTGACAAATACATGCCTGTTATTGTAAGCCTTTGAAATCACAGTCACATCATTATTAGACTACACTAAGTAGGGTCATAAGCAGAAAATAGTGCTGAATTAACTTTGGAAATGGATCTTTAAAATACAATTCAGAAGTCTGTAATAGTCTATTTCTATCTGATACTTATCTTTAGCTATACTGCTAAGATACACATTTATATATTTACATACAAGAAAGTGCTTATTACATTCTTTAGACTAAGTACTTGGAGTAAATTCACAGTTCCCTAATGTTTGATATCTTTAACTGAAGCCTAATAATTGAGATTCTGATCTTTTTTGCTAAAGTCTTTAGCTTTTTCATTTTGATGAAGTCAGAGTGTTAAGTGAATCTTCAGTAAGTTGAATTTTTATTATATATGTTGAGTAAATCCAATATATGTTGGATTTTTAAAATAACCTTTTCATATTATTTTGCATATAAGTTCCCAGATAAAGTGTGTGTGTGTGTGTGTGTGTGTGTGTGTATATGTATGTTTGTATAATATTCCATTGAGACACATGGCTCTTAGCATGCTATCCATTCTAAAGAGATGCTCAATAATAAAATGATAAGCAATGTCATGTAGAAACTAACATAAGTCATATTTCATTCTGTCCTGTAGTAGTGTTTTTATAGTGTTTTTGTCTCTTCACATTATCTTAATCCTTTTTTCTTAGATATTATAGCCATATATATTAATAATGCTATGTGCTTGGGCATTATGCAGAAGAAAGATTATTAGTGATACACATGCCTCTTTTGCCTCTTAGGTATTGAAAATATAACTTGTATTATGGCCAAATATATTTCTTCTGTGGTTGAATAAGCATGAATCTTCCATAGGACTCTATGAAGTGAGGGGATGGGGGAAAGTGCCACTGCCAGCACTCCCAAGGGTTCAGAAGTAATCGTCTGTATGATAGAAAAATATGTGAATCTGACTCAGCTTTAGGGAAAGCTTGGCAAACAACTAATACCAAAGGAAAGCCTGCACTATCAAAAGTGACTTCATTATATGAAAGGTACTTACGTCTGGAAAAATAATACCACTCATGTCACAAGTGAATTTCACCAAAGACTATTATAGTTCTCTAGGTACTGGTAGAATATTAATCTTTCATGTGATGTGAAACTGGTCACATATCTATGAATAAAAACACAAAGGTCCTTTATGATCTTTTATTATTGGTGTGAGATACTCTTAAGTGCATCCAGCCTAGCTTCCCTTTAAAGTGGGTCATGTGTGTTAGGAAGACACGCTGAAATTATGAGCAACTGTGATTTCAGTCCTGGAAGGACCATCCATAATAACATTTCCCTTAGCCTAGGTAACAAAATAAATGCAGTGTTTAAAAGCAACACGTCATTTACTCAATTGGCTTTGTCTGCTCAGTTTAAAATTATAAGTGACTCTTGAGCTTTTCCATCCATTGATTTTTAAGTTCAACTGACATTTTAACTGATAATCAAATCCTCTCTCTTTCCATTGATGTTGTTTATATAATGGAAATCAACACAAAACAACTTAAAAACAGTATAAGAAAAGTGTTGGGACTTAATGATAACTCATGTGGCAAATCCAGCTTTCATTTAGAGGGTAAGGCTGTCTGAGGGGAGATGATTTATTGCAATGAAACAAAAAACAATCTTCTGTTTCGCCCTTTGAGGAGGATGTGGAAGGGGAATAATTTCCCCCAGTATCACCAGACACAGCCACATGGTCCTGAGACAGGGAAGAGCCCTAATTCTTCACATTAAAATTCATTCTCAGAGAAGTCTCTGAGTTATGGATTCTTCAAAGTCTCTCTTTTCTTTTACCTATTTCCTTGAAAAATTTCACCTCCCCTACTTAAGTGAATACACGTCAGCCCCCATCCTCAATCTGATCAATTCACCATCAATTATTTCATATAGTCTCCCACTGATGCTCCTTCTTATCATCACTGCTATATCTGGAAAAGAGAGTTAACATTCTGTTTGTTCTTCACTGCACTTTCTTTTAGGTAATATTGCTTATCATCTCTCCCTTGCTTGTAATCTAGGTGTTTTGTAACCTTCTGTTATCCTTTTTGTAACATTTCAACTGCTGAGATACTCTTTATCTTAACCCAGAAGAGGGGTCGCCACTTTCTCTTCCTTCCATTTCCATTGCTCACTCTTTCCTGTTGAACGTGACCCAGCTTTAGATTCAATCTGAATACAGCGAGTGTCCCGGCAACCACTGTTAACTGATATGAATTCACTTATGAGAACTCTCAGTCCTGTGTAACACCTTCTTTATTAACTTTAGCTCAAAATCCGAAGCCTTCTCATGCCATCTCCTCTCATCATCACTGGGGTATTAAATATTTATGTGGTGACTCTTTTATCACTCCAACACAGTTTTTTAAATCTGTTTAGCTGCATGAATTTTTATTTAATTACGTGTTTATCCTCACTGGAGTAGCTGTAATTTGTACATAATCATGAATGGGAATTACTGCCTTAAAATCTGAGCCTCTGAAGTACCTCATTGTCCATATGCCATGTCCCTTTAATTTTATGGAATGTTTTTCTACTGTACGTTTTACTTTCATTATGCATCTCAGAGACTTCATAACTTTCATACTCTAGAGGTACCTCCTCTACCTCCCTCACAACTCCTCCAGTCTGGTTTAAATCCTGATGGAAATCTCAGTCTTCGGCTGACATCCTGTCATGTTTACCCATCAATTCCCAGCCAAGAATGAACATTTACGTATGGCATTGCCAATCCCAGACTGCTCAGCCTTCACCAAGACTGCATGCACTACAGATTTCAGCTGTTCGGGATCTGCTGTTATAAAATATGATCTATAATCCTTTCATTTTCTTTATCATCAGTTTTTCTTATGATTCCCTCATAATACCCTCTTTGATTAATAAAATACTGTCTTCAGCTATGGTTGGGAGGGCTTGAATCTCTAAGAAGGTAATGCTCAAATAAAGACCTGGTGATGAAGAGCAGTCAACTGGGCAAAAATCTGGGTGGAGAGTACTCTAAGGCAAAGCAGATAAAAGATTTAAAGATTGTGATGCAGAAAATAGTTTTGTATCTTAAAGAAATAGAATGTCTGGCTTGAGAATACTGAGGTGTGCTAAATAGGAGGTGAGACCTGAGAGGTAGGCAGGGGCATGAAGAGCCTGCTAGTCCAAGGTAAGAACTCTGAATTCTCTTCCAAGTGATATGCAGGGGGTCTCAACCTTTGATATCACTGAAATTTGGGGTCAAATCATTCTTTGTTGGGCTGTCCTGTGTATTGGGGGGGTTTACTAGCATGCTTAGCCTCTATGCACTAGATGCTGATAGTACCTCCACATCATGGTGACAGCAGAATTATTTCCAGACATTGTCACTTCTCCCCTCAGAGACAAAATCACTCTCCAGGGAAGCCACTGAAGTGTTTCCTGGAGTAAAGTGACTTCTTGTGTGTTTGAAAGTGTTGATCAGGTTGTTTGGAGAGGATGGGCTATAAGGAGGTAAGATTAGAAGTAAGGACAGTTCAGAAGCTGGATCTGCTTTCCAGGTGTGAGTAGGTAGGGGATGTGATGGAGCATGGTGATTGTTATGAAGCCTGTTTCATTCTCATTATGTTTGTCAGTATTCCTAGAATGTGGTCTTATCATTTACTGAAAGGTATATAAAGCATTCAGTTATCAAGTAAAATTGTCAGTAAGAAGTTGCATGAAAACATCTGGAGCTCAAAGGAGAGTTTAAACCTGAATTTACTAGAATAAAAGAGTTGAAGTCCTTAGCATTTGTGTTATAATAGTTGAGTTTTCAGAGGACCAGTGAATAACAACCCTTTCTCAATTTGAAAAGGATTAAAAATATATGCATAGAATTTCTTCCTTATACCATATATAAAAACTAACATAAAATGGACCAAAGACTAAATATAAAAGATCAAAGTATAAAATTCTTAGAACTTTAATGTACATCTTCATGACCTTGGATTAAACAAAGGCTCAGGCCATGAAAATCATAAGCAACAAAACAATTAATTGCACTTAATCAAAAATGAGATCAGTTACTTCAGAGGTTACTGTCAAGAAAGAGAAAAGACAATACACAGAATGGGGAAAAATAGTGGCATTTTCTGTGTCTGATAAGGGTGTAATATCTAAAATATATAAAACTTATGACACTCAACAATTTAAAAAAACCCAACTTAAAAGGGGACAAACGATTTGAATAGCTGTTTCTCCAAAGAGAATATATTAATGGCCAGTAATCTCATTAAAAAAAAGCATTCAACATCATTCAACATCAACATACAAATAAAAACTGTGGTAAGATAGCACCTCACCCACTAGGATGGCTTTAATAAAAAAGATGGATTTTTATTAGAAAGTGAAAGTGAACTCGCTCAGTCATGTCTGACTGTTTGTGACCCCATGGACTGTAGCCTGCCAGACTCCTCTGTCCATGGGGTTTTCCAGGCAAGAATACTGGAGTGGGTTGCCATTTCCTTCTCCAGGGGATCTTCCTGACCCAGGGATCGTACTGGGGTCTCCTGCATTGCAGGCACTCTTTACCGTCTGAGCCACTAGGGAATCCCTTTTATTAGAACACCGTATTTTTCCAAAACAGAAAGATATGTATAGCAGTGATTAAAGTTCAAAATATAATAGTAATTATAATAGATCTGGGTTGAAGATTATCAACCAATTACACCTTTGGGCGCAATGAACTTCTCTTTATCCCCATAGTCGTAGGTGGGATTTTTACCGGGACTCCACCATCAAAGATGCAGATATTCAAGCATCCTTTCTGCAGTGGACCAAATAAACGAGAAACTCAGGAGCAGCTGAGCCAAGGCTGCCAGGTTTCTTCTTGCAAATGTAGCAGATTACATAAGAAGCCAGAGTGAGGCAAAAATGTTAAGCCTTGCTCAGATCTTTCTCATGGATACCTGAACTCAAAGAAACTGAATGCCTTATGAACACATGAAGAACAGACCTGAGTTTAGTTCAGTTGTTTGGTTTTTGTCCATTTTGTGGGTTTTTGTGTTCAGTTTTGAATTTTGTGACCATGGAACTTTTCAGGTGAAGGTGGTGGAAAGATGAGTGTATGCATATGATGTTACAGCCTCGTGTGACTCTGGACTCTCAAAATATGCCTCAGGAAATGACAGAGAAGGTTAAGAGTGAGTCTTACCAGAGTTCTCTCTTCCAGCCCACCAAATTAGGTTCATAGCTGCCATAAAAGTGGTTGAACAGAAACAGTGGATAGTTCATGTTCAAAAGTGTAAATTCATGATGGATGTCTGCTACAAATTTTAAAACCTCTTATACCATGACGTTTATTGTTTTCCTAACACAGCTTTTTATATGGAGACCTTTAATTTATGTTTTTTGGTTTTTGGTTATGAGAAGAATTTTACTACATAAATCTGTTGGCTTGGGATTGAGAAAAAACATGTAAAAGTCATGATGCCTAAATATTTTTCCTAAAAATGTTTATTCAGGCGTTTATAGAACAAATTGACAGCATTTTGTTACTATAAAAAGAGAAATAAAAATCTTTTCCAATGTGGCCTGCCTTTTCTGGAGATTATGCTGAATGGACTGTTTTATTATGATAAGCTAAATAATCCAAAAGTTTCCACACACTGAAAAACTTAATGGTTTGTGAAAGAAAGGTGTCCTGGGAGCTGATGTAAAAGCATGGATATAAAAGCAAATACACCAAGCCCTCACGTTCATAAGAAAATTATCCAATTCATTGACTACTGATTGCATTTTATTATCTGAATCAATACCAATGCAGTTAATGTGGCAGTTAGAAATCGTAAAAGTGAAGATAGGATAATTGTTCCCCTAAACAGAAGCCTTGTGTAAATATTTTAAACCTCATATAACAAAATCACATTGAAATGTAGGGAAACATAGGCCCAAAGAGTGCTGCTGGCCTTAAGCAACTTGAGGTTTCCTTTGCTCTTCAATAGACTTCTTTTACTGTTTAATCAAAATGTTAAGTGCTTGCCAAGGCCAAAGGGAGGAGAGTTTAACAAATTATTTTTACAGCTTCCTTTACAACTAAATAAACTCATTAAGCATATTACCCATTCTATATTTTAATTGCATTAAACATTTTTAAACTATTATATCTATCTTGCACAACAGAGTCATAGAATTTTAGAGATGGAAATGCCCATATAGATCATCTAATGTAATTCATATTCTAGATACTGCCTTTTACAAACCATTAAGCTTTTCACTGTGTGGAAACTTTTGGATTATTTAGCTTATCATAATAAAACAGTCCATTCAGCATAATCTCCAGAAAAGGCAGGCCACATTGGAAAAGATTTTTATTTATTTCTCTTTTTATAGCAGCAAAATGCTGTCAATTTGTTCTACAAATTCTAGAATAATTCATTATTCTAGAAATTAATGTGTGTAAATGTTAAATAATTAGGTAAAAGTTATATTTTTAACGAGAATTGGAGCTGAGAGTCTTAATGGCTCCTGAATCCAGCCTCAGAATTCTTCTTGGAATATTCTCCTGGACAGAATTCTTTAAGCCTTTATTCTTAATAAAGTTTGAATTTTTAAGGATAAAACAAGAAAATATTTTTTCTGGTAAGTTGAATCATTTGGTTCTGAAAACTGGAGACTTTTGTCAACTTGAAACACATTATCCTGTAGCTGTGGTCTTTATGTTTTTGGAATTTTTGTATCTGTCCTTCATTCAAAAGATGTTTTCCTCGTATTTTCAGTTTTCACTCCTTTTTTTGACGAATTCTGGATTTTTTTCAGTTTTTGTCTTTTGATTAGCCTATTCGCTTTTCTCTCATCATTGTGTTGTTTACTGCTTCCACTGTGTGTGTTCCCTAATTTTTATTACAAAGTACAGGTCTGGGGTTGCCAGAGCTTTCTCAGCACAGGCTGACGTCAGCCATTTATGTATCACTTGAATTGTCCACTTTCCAGGGTGTGCTGTTTCCTGGATTGTGTTTGATTCTCCCTCAGTCTAAGTGTTATTTAATTCATTTATGTGTGTTAGTGTAGACATTAAAGTGAAAGCGTTAGTCACTCAGTCATGTCTCTTTGTGAGGAATACGCTCACCAGCCCAAAACCAAGGGATGGATTCTGAGACACGAAGCACAGCAAAAGCAGGACTTTTAATGACAGTCTTGCAAGATTGGGTGTCTGGTGGGCAGGCACACCCAGGGTGGTTACAACAAGCAGTTTATTCCCTAACACACAGGTCTTTCCCTCCAGCTCCTCACTGGCTGAGTTCTGTGGGGTGTACAACCTTCCTGGATGTTGCCCATTTCATTATTTCCATAGAGGGTATCCTTTCTCCATTCCCAACTTACATCTGCATTTTTCAGCACAGACTTTCTTGCTGGTTTATCCCTTCCTGCAGCGTCCTCTTTGCGTAGGGACCCTCCAGTTGCTTGAACCGTGTCACCTCTGCAAGTCACTATTTAGGCAAGTTTAGAACCAGGTCACAGGCAGTGGTGGAGTCCTGTCTCTTTAGATTACGATCCAGTCTAACCTCCCTCCCTCAATCCTCATTTTATCTGGAGAGTCCAGACCTCAATTTTGTCATGTCCACAAGTTTAACTGTTAGTACGTTTCCACTCAGAGCTGGCTGCTTTGCCTTGAAAATGGACCACTTCAAGTTTCTCTCTCTTACATCTTTGTGATCTCATAGACTGCAGCCTGCCAGGCTCCTCTGTCCATGGAATTCTCCAAGGCAAGAATCCTGGAGTGGTTAGCCATTCCCTTCTTCAGTGATCTTCCTGACCCAGGAATTGAACCTGAGTCTCCTGCATTGCAGGCAGATTCTTCACCATCAGAGCCACCAGGGAAGCCCTAGTGTGGATGTTAGGGAATCTAATTCCATTTGGCTAAGTTTTTAGTATTGTTGATTTCTCTTCCTTAAAGGGCAAGAGAACCATTCATCTTTCTGTTTGTTTTCCCCTTTTGGAGTTATTTCTTTCTTTTCATAAGTTTTTGCAGAACTATATGGTTTCTTTTGAATTTACTAAAATGTCTACTGTATTTCTACTCACTAAATTGGAGACATAGATCCTTTCAGTAAATTCTCCCTATTTCCCAAGGTCAGTAATTCTCACACAACATAATAAATTCGTGAAGAATAGCAAGGATATTTTAGTTTGTCTGAACTTTTTTTCCAACACAGTACATTCTGTTTATGACAACTTGTATTGTTACGTTCAACATAACTGAAAAATGTAAAAATAGTGGAAATGGCAATTTGAACAGCCAGCATTGTTAGAATACATAGCCCTTCCCACTTTATGGTGCTTAAGACCTCGAAATTGCACAGAATGGAAAATAACCATAAGAATCCTGACATGACTGATGCAAAATAACATTTAGTTCCCACAGAGAAGCCTTTCTTCAAAAACCCTGTTAAGGTTAAACATCTTTGAAAAATTCAACAAAGAACACATAGCATGAAAATTGACTCTTAGTAACACCTGTTAGAGGGAAAGAAGAGAAGAATATTTTACACCGGGGCAGTGAGAGGAAAAACTGCAAGTGTGACTAAAAACCGATATGAAAACTCGTCTGTTGGTGCCAACACTGATTTCACACTTCTGCATTAGCTGCCAATTCTATTTTAAATTATTGAGTCTCTGCTGTTAAAGAAATAGATNGTGTGTGTGTGTGTGTGTGTGTGTGTGTATATGTATGTTTGTATAATATTCCATTGAGACACATGGCTCTTAGCATGCTATCCATTCTAAAGAGATGCTCAATAATAAAATGATAAGCAATGTCATGTAGAAACTAACATAAGTCATATTTCATTCTGTCCTGTAGTAGTGTTTTTATAGTGTTTTTGTCTCTTCACATTATCTTAATCCTTTTTTCTTAGATATTATAGCCATATATATTAATAATGCTATGTGCTTGGGCATTATGCAGAAGAAAGATTATTAGTGATACACATGCCTCTTTTGCCTCTTAGGTATTGAAAATATAACTTGTATTATGGCCAAATATATTTCTTCTGTGGTTGAATAAGCATGAATCTTCCATAGGACTCTATGAAGTGAGGGGATGGGGGAAAGTGCCACTGCCAGCACTCCCAAGGGTTCAGAAGTAATCGTCTGTATGATAGAAAAATATGTGAATCTGACTCAGCTTTAGGGAAAGCTTGGCAAACAACTAATACCAAAGGAAAGCCTGCACTATCAAAAGTGACTTCATTATATGAAAGGTACTTACGTCTGGAAAAATAATACCACTCATGTCACAAGTGAATTTCACCAAAGACTATTATAGTTCTCTAGGTACTGGTAGAATATTAATCTTTCATGTGATGTGAAACTGGTCACATATCTATGAATAAAAACACAAAGGTCCTTTATGATCTTTTATTATTGGTGTGAGATACTCTTAAGTGCATCCAGCCTAGCTTCCCTTTAAAGTGGGTCATGTGTGTTAGGAAGACACGCTGAAATTATGAGCAACTGTGATTTCAGTCCTGGAAGGACCATCCATAATAACATTTCCCTTAGCCTAGGTAACAAAATAAATGCAGTGTTTAAAAGCAACACGTCATTTACTCAATTGGCTTTGTCTGCTCAGTTTAAAATTATAAGTGACTCTTGAGCTTTTCCATCCATTGATTTTTAAGTTCAACTGACATTTTAACTGATAATCAAATCCTCTCTCTTTCCATTGATGTTGTTTATATAATGGAAATCAACACAAAACAACTTAAAAACAGTATAAGAAAAGTGTTGGGACTTAATGATAACTCATGTGGCAAATCCAGCTTTCATTTAGAGGGTAAGGCTGTCTGAGGGGAGATGATTTATTGCAATGAAACAAAAAACAATCTTCTGTTTCGCCCTTTGAGGAGGATGTGGAAGGGGAATAATTTCCCCCAGTATCACCAGACACAGCCACATGGTCCTGAGACAGGGAAGAGCCCTAATTCTTCACATTAAAATTCATTCTCAGAGAAGTCTCTGAGTTATGGATTCTTCAAAGTCTCTCTTTTCTTTTACCTATTTCCTTGAAAAATTTCACCTCCCCTACTTAAGTGAATACACGTCAGCCCCCATCCTCAATCTGATCAATTCACCATCAATTATTTCATATAGTCTCCCACTGATGCTCCTTCTTATCATCACTGCTATATCTGGAAAAGAGAGTTAACATTCTGTTTGTTCTTCACTGCACTTTCTTTTAGGTAATATTGCTTATCATCTCTCCCTTGCTTGTAATCTAGGTGTTTTGTAACCTTCTGTTATCCTTTTTGTAACATTTCAACTGCTGAGATACTCTTTATCTTAACCCAGAAGAGGGGTCGCCACTTTCTCTTCCTTCCATTTCCATTGCTCACTCTTTCCTGTTGAACGTGACCCAGCTTTAGATTCAATCTGAATACAGCGAGTGTCCCGGCAACCACTGTTAACTGATATGAATTCACTTATGAGAACTCTCAGTCCTGTGTAACACCTTCTTTATTAACTTTAGCTCAAAATCCGAAGCCTTCTCATGCCATCTCCTCTCATCATCACTGGGGTATTAAATATTTATGTGGTGACTCTTTTATCACTCCAACACAGTTTTTTAAATCTGTTTAGCTGCATGAATTTTTATTTAATTACGTGTTTATCCTCACTGGAGTAGCTGTAATTTGTACATAATCATGAATGGGAATTACTGCCTTAAAATCTGAGCCTCTGAAGTACCTCATTGTCCATATGCCATGTCCCTTTAATTTTATGGAATGTTTTTCTACTGTACGTTTTACTTTCATTATGCATCTCAGAGACTTCATAACTTTCATACTCTAGAGGTACCTCCTCTACCTCCCTCACAACTCCTCCAGTCTGGTTTAAATCCTGATGGAAATCTCAGTCTTCGGCTGACATCCTGTCATGTTTACCCATCAATTCCCAGCCAAGAATGAACATTTACGTATGGCATTGCCAATCCCAGACTGCTCAGCCTTCACCAAGACTGCATGCACTACAGATTTCAGCTGTTCGGGATCTGCTGTTATAAAATATGATCTATAATCCTTTCATTTTCTTTATCATCAGTTTTTCTTATGATTCCCTCATAATACCCTCTTTGATTAATAAAATACTGTCTTCAGCTATGGTTGGGAGGGCTTGAATCTCTAAGAAGGTAATGCTCAAATAAAGACCTGGTGATGAAGAGCAGTCAACTGGGCAAAAATCTGGGTGGAGAGTACTCTAAGGCAAAGCAGATAAAAGATTTAAAGATTGTGATGCAGAAAATAGTTTTGTATCTTAAAGAAATAGAATGTCTGGCTTGAGAATACTGAGGTGTGCTAAATAGGAGGTGAGACCTGAGAGGTAGGCAGGGGCATGAAGAGCCTGCTAGTCCAAGGTAAGAACTCTGAATTCTCTTCCAAGTGATATGCAGGGGGTCTCAACCTTTGATATCACTGAAATTTGGGGTCAAATCATTCTTTGTTGGGCTGTCCTGTGTATTGGGGGGGTTTACTAGCATGCTTAGCCTCTATGCACTAGATGCTGATAGTACCTCCACATCATGGTGACAGCAGAATTATTTCCAGACATTGTCACTTCTCCCCTCAGAGACAAAATCACTCTCCAGGGAAGCCACTGAAGTGTTTCCTGGAGTAAAGTGACTTCTTGTGTGTTTGAAAGTGTTGATCAGGTTGTTTGGAGAGGATGGGCTATAAGGAGGTAAGATTAGAAGTAAGGACAGTTCAGAAGCTGGATCTGCTTTCCAGGTGTGAGTAGGTAGGGGATGTGATGGAGCATGGTGATTGTTATGAAGCCTGTTTCATTCTCATTATGTTTGTCAGTATTCCTAGAATGTGGTCTTATCATTTACTGAAAGGTATATAAAGCATTCAGTTATCAAGTAAAATTGTCAGTAAGAAGTTGCATGAAAACATCTGGAGCTCAAAGGAGAGTTTAAACCTGAATTTACTAGAATAAAAGAGTTGAAGTCCTTAGCATTTGTGTTATAATAGTTGAGTTTTCAGAGGACCAGTGAATAACAACCCTTTCTCAATTTGAAAAGGATTAAAAATATATGCATAGAATTTCTTCCTTATACCATATATAAAAACTAACATAAAATGGACCAAAGACTAAATATAAAAGATCAAAGTATAAAATTCTTAGAACTTTAATGTACATCTTCATGACCTTGGATTAAACAAAGGCTCAGGCCATGAAAATCATAAGCAACAAAACAATTAATTGCACTTAATCAAAAATGAGATCAGTTACTTCAGAGGTTACTGTCAAGAAAGAGAAAAGACAATACACAGAATGGGGAAAAATAGTGGCATTTTCTGTGTCTGATAAGGGTGTAATATCTAAAATATATAAAACTTATGACACTCAACAATTTAAAAAAACCCAACTTAAAAGGGGACAAACGATTTGAATAGCTGTTTCTCCAAAGAGAATATATTAATGGCCAGTAATCTCATTAAAAAAAAGCATTCAACATCATTCAACATCAACATACAAATAAAAACTGTGGTAAGATAGCACCTCACCCACTAGGATGGCTTTAATAAAAAAGATGGATTTTTATTAGAAAGTGAAAGTGAACTCGCTCAGTCATGTCTGACTGTTTGTGACCCCATGGACTGTAGCCTGCCAGACTCCTCTGTCCATGGGGTTTTCCAGGCAAGAATACTGGAGTGGGTTGCCATTTCCTTCTCCAGGGGATCTTCCTGACCCAGGGATCGTACTGGGGTCTCCTGCATTGCAGGCACTCTTTACCGTCTGAGCCACTAGGGAATCCCTTTTATTAGAACACCGTATTTTTCCAAAACAGAAAGATATGTATAGCAGTGATTAAAGTTCAAAATATAATAGTAATTATAATAGATCTGGGTTGAAGATTATCAACCAATTACACCTTTGGGCGCAATGAACTTCTCTTTATCCCCATAGTCGTAGGTGGGATTTTTACCGGGACTCCACCATCAAAGATGCAGATATTCAAGCATCCTTTCTGCAGTGGACCAAATAAACGAGAAACTCAGGAGCAGCTGAGCCAAGGCTGCCAGGTTTCTTCTTGCAAATGTAGCAGATTACATAAGAAGCCAGAGTGAGGCAAAAATGTTAAGCCTTGCTCAGATCTTTCTCATGGATACCTGAACTCAAAGAAACTGAATGCCTTATGAACACATGAAGAACAGACCTGAGTTTAGTTCAGTTGTTTGGTTTTTGTCCATTTTGTGGGTTTTTGTGTTCAGTTTTGAATTTTGTGACCATGGAACTTTTCAGGTGAAGGTGGTGGAAAGATGAGTGTATGCATATGATGTTACAGCCTCGTGTGACTCTGGACTCTCAAAATATGCCTCAGGAAATGACAGAGAAGGTTAAGAGTGAGTCTTACCAGAGTTCTCTCTTCCAGCCCACCAAATTAGGTTCATAGCTGCCATAAAAGTGGTTGAACAGAAACAGTGGATAGTTCATGTTCAAAAGTGTAAATTCATGATGGATGTCTGCTACAAATTTTAAAACCTCTTATACCATGACGTTTATTGTTTTCCTAACACAGCTTTTTATATGGAGACCTTTAATTTATGTTTTTTGGTTTTTGGTTATGAGAAGAATTTTACTACATAAATCTGTTGGCTTGGGATTGAGAAAAAACATGTAAAAGTCATGATGCCTAAATATTTTTCCTAAAAATGTTTATTCAGGCGTTTATAGAACAAATTGACAGCATTTTGTTACTATAAAAAGAGAAATAAAAATCTTTTCCAATGTGGCCTGCCTTTTCTGGAGATTATGCTGAATGGACTGTTTTATTATGATAAGCTAAATAATCCAAAAGTTTCCACACACTGAAAAACTTAATGGTTTGTGAAAGAAAGGTGTCCTGGGAGCTGATGTAAAAGCATGGATATAAAAGCAAATACACCAAGCCCTCACGTTCATAAGAAAATTATCCAATTCATTGACTACTGATTGCATTTTATTATCTGAATCAATACCAATGCAGTTAATGTGGCAGTTAGAAATCGTAAAAGTGAAGATAGGATAATTGTTCCCCTAAACAGAAGCCTTGTGTAAATATTTTAAACCTCATATAACAAAATCACATTGAAATGTAGGGAAACATAGGCCCAAAGAGTGCTGCTGGCCTTAAGCAACTTGAGGTTTCCTTTGCTCTTCAATAGACTTCTTTTACTGTTTAATCAAAATGTTAAGTGCTTGCCAAGGCCAAAGGGAGGAGAGTTTAACAAATTATTTTTACAGCTTCCTTTACAACTAAATAAACTCATTAAGCATATTACCCATTCTATATTTTAATTGCATTAAACATTTTTAAACTATTATATCTATCTTGCACAACAGAGTCATAGAATTTTAGAGATGGAAATGCCCATATAGATCATCTAATGTAATTCATATTCTAGATACTGCCTTTTACAAACCATTAAGCTTTTCACTGTGTGGAAACTTTTGGATTATTTAGCTTATCATAATAAAACAGTCCATTCAGCATAATCTCCAGAAAAGGCAGGCCACATTGGAAAAGATTTTTATTTATTTCTCTTTTTATAGCAGCAAAATGCTGTCAATTTGTTCTACAAATTCTAGAATAATTCATTATTCTAGAAATTAATGTGTGTAAATGTTAAATAATTAGGTAAAAGTTATATTTTTAACGAGAATTGGAGCTGAGAGTCTTAATGGCTCCTGAATCCAGCCTCAGAATTCTTCTTGGAATATTCTCCTGGACAGAATTCTTTAAGCCTTTATTCTTAATAAAGTTTGAATTTTTAAGGATAAAACAAGAAAATATTTTTTCTGGTAAGTTGAATCATTTGGTTCTGAAAACTGGAGACTTTTGTCAACTTGAAACACATTATCCTGTAGCTGTGGTCTTTATGTTTTTGGAATTTTTGTATCTGTCCTTCATTCAAAAGATGTTTTCCTCGTATTTTCAGTTTTCACTCCTTTTTTTGACGAATTCTGGATTTTTTTCAGTTTTTGTCTTTTGATTAGCCTATTCGCTTTTCTCTCATCATTGTGTTGTTTACTGCTTCCACTGTGTGTGTTCCCTAATTTTTATTACAAAGTACAGGTCTGGGGTTGCCAGAGCTTTCTCAGCACAGGCTGACGTCAGCCATTTATGTATCACTTGAATTGTCCACTTTCCAGGGTGTGCTGTTTCCTGGATTGTGTTTGATTCTCCCTCAGTCTAAGTGTTATTTAATTCATTTATGTGTGTTAGTGTAGACATTAAAGTGAAAGCGTTAGTCACTCAGTCATGTCTCTTTGTGAGGAATACGCTCACCAGCCCAAAACCAAGGGATGGATTCTGAGACACGAAGCACAGCAAAAGCAGGACTTTTAATGACAGTCTTGCAAGATTGGGTGTCTGGTGGGCAGGCACACCCAGGGTGGTTACAACAAGCAGTTTATTCCCTAACACACAGGTCTTTCCCTCCAGCTCCTCACTGGCTGAGTTCTGTGGGGTGTACAACCTTCCTGGATGTTGCCCATTTCATTATTTCCATAGAGGGTATCCTTTCTCCATTCCCAACTTACATCTGCATTTTTCAGCACAGACTTTCTTGCTGGTTTATCCCTTCCTGCAGCGTCCTCTTTGCGTAGGGACCCTCCAGTTGCTTGAACCGTGTCACCTCTGCAAGTCACTATTTAGGCAAGTTTAGAACCAGGTCACAGGCAGTGGTGGAGTCCTGTCTCTTTAGATTACGATCCAGTCTAACCTCCCTCCCTCAATCCTCATTTTATCTGGAGAGTCCAGACCTCAATTTTGTCATGTCCACAAGTTTAACTGTTAGTACGTTTCCACTCAGAGCTGGCTGCTTTGCCTTGAAAATGGACCACTTCAAGTTTCTCTCTCTTACATCTTTGTGATCTCATAGACTGCAGCCTGCCAGGCTCCTCTGTCCATGGAATTCTCCAAGGCAAGAATCCTGGAGTGGTTAGCCATTCCCTTCTTCAGTGATCTTCCTGACCCAGGAATTGAACCTGAGTCTCCTGCATTGCAGGCAGATTCTTCACCATCAGAGCCACCAGGGAAGCCCTAGTGTGGATGTTAGGGAATCTAATTCCATTTGGCTAAGTTTTTAGTATTGTTGATTTCTCTTCCTTAAAGGGCAAGAGAACCATTCATCTTTCTGTTTGTTTTCCCCTTTTGGAGTTATTTCTTTCTTTTCATAAGTTTTTGCAGAACTATATGGTTTCTTTTGAATTTACTAAAATGTCTACTGTATTTCTACTCACTAAATTGGAGACATAGATCCTTTCAGTAAATTCTCCCTATTTCCCAAGGTCAGTAATTCTCACACAACATAATAAATTCGTGAAGAATAGCAAGGATATTTTAGTTTGTCTGAACTTTTTTTCCAACACAGTACATTCTGTTTATGACAACTTGTATTGTTACGTTCAACATAACTGAAAAATGTAAAAATAGTGGAAATGGCAATTTGAACAGCCAGCATTGTTAGAATACATAGCCCTTCCCACTTTATGGTGCTTAAGACCTCGAAATTGCACAGAATGGAAAATAACCATAAGAATCCTGACATGACTGATGCAAAATAACATTTAGTTCCCACAGAGAAGCCTTTCTTCAAAAACCCTGTTAAGGTTAAACATCTTTGAAAAATTCAACAAAGAACACATAGCATGAAAATTGACTCTTAGTAACACCTGTTAGAGGGAAAGAAGAGAAGAATATTTTACACCGGGGCAGTGAGAGGAAAAACTGCAAGTGTGACTAAAAACCGATATGAAAACTCGTCTGTTGGTGCCAACACTGATTTCACACTTCTGCATTAGCTGCCAATTCTATTTTAAATTATTGAGTCTCTGCTGTTAAAGAAATAGATGGGGTGTATCATGAATACTGCAGTCTTACTTGTGGTTGGGAGTTGATATATCCATGATGTGTTTTACTTCTGAATGATACTAGAAATTGTCCTTGAGATAAATAAGCAGATAAGATGTTAGCAAAAATAGGGCTAAAAAATGATTATTGCAAGAAAAAAAATTAGGATACTATGAACTGTTTTGCAACCTTATATGAAAAGAGAGATCATGATATTTTCTTTTTGTTGTTGTTTAGTCACTCAGTCATATCTGACTTCATCAGTCATGACTGACTCTGCAACCCCATGGACTGCAGCATGCCAGGCTTCCCTGTCCTTCACTATATCCCAGAGTTTGCTCAAACTCATGTCCATTAGGTCAGTGATGCCGTCCAAATGTCTCATCCTTTGTCATCCCCTTCTCATCCTGCCTTTAGTCTTTCCCCGCATCAGGGTCTTTCCCAGTGAGTTGGCTCTTCCTATTAGGTGGCCAAAGTATTGGAGCTTCAGCATTAGTCCTTCCAGTGAATATTTGGGGTTGATTTCCTTTAACGTTGACTGATTTGATCTCCTTGCAGTCCAAGGGACTCTCAAGAGTCTTCTCTAACACCATAGTTCAAAAGCATCAGTGCTTCGGTTCTCAGCTTTCTTTATGGTCCTGTATGAGCCATTGTTGGCAAAGTAATGTCTCTGCTTTCTAATATGGTGTCTAGGTTGGTCATAGTTTTTATTCCAGGGAGCAAGTGTCTTTTAATTTCATGGCTGCAGTCACCATCCACAGTGATTTTGGAGCCCAAGAAAATAAAGTCTGTCACTGTTTCCATTTTTTCCCCATTAATTTGCCACGAAGTGATGGGACCAGATGCCATGATCTTAGTTTTTTGAATGTTGAGGTTTTAGCCAGCTTTTTTTACTCCCCTATTTCACCTCCATCAAGAGGCTTTTTAGTTCCTCTTCACTTTGTGGCATAGGGGTGGTATCATCTGAATATATGAGTTTATTGATATTTCTCCTGGCAATCTTGATTCCAGCTTGTGGTTCATCCAGCCCAGCATTTCACGTGATATACTCTGCATTAAGTTAAATAAGAGGGTAACAACTACAGCCTTGACATACTCCTTTCCCAATTTTGAACCAGTCAATTGTTCCATGTCCAGTTCTAACTCTTGCTTCTTGACCTGGATACAGGTTTCTCAGAAGGCAGGTTAGGTGGTCTGGTATTCCCATCTCTCTATGAATTTTCCACAGTTTGTTGTGATCCATACAGTCAAGGCTTTAGCATAGTCAGTGAAGCAGAAGCAGATTGTTTTTTGGAATTCCCTTGCTTTTTCTATGATTTAACAGATGTTGGCAATTTGATATTTTCTTTAGAGTTGCCTAAAAATTAAATAATTCTTACCGTATCTATTTGGCACATTCTATGGAAATTTGTATTCCTGTAGCTCATAGAGAAGGCATTAGCCAAGAAACTGGTAAATGCCATTTTCCTATAATATTTAAAATATCAGGACAAGTTGCCTCTGTTTATCTGTGTAAGGTGGCATAAATATTTTTGGAAAATAAGATAGAACTCACAACTGCAGTGTAGAAGCAGCTTGTATTGGAGTGGCATAGGCATACGGTTATTTGATCTTTAGTCATTCACTTTTGAATTATTTACATTTTGTAATGTATATGTTTGTATATTATGTAGATTTAGGATAAAGTTGCTGGGCTGTAAAAATTTGTTCTTTCTCCTGAAAGAGGAAGGAGCCACTCTTGAGAGCAGAGCCATGGGCCACAGAGGTTATTCCACAAGCCTTGAAACTTGACAGATGTTAGCCCAGCTAGATTTTGAAATTGCTTAAAAGGGTGGTTCCATTGTCTCTTTCATTTTCTCTTCTTGGATAAGAATATCCATAACTATTGTTCTATGCCTGTCACATGGGGCTTTCCCAGGTGGTGTTAATGGTAAAGATTCTACGTGCCAATGCAGGAGAGACATGAGAGACATGTGTTTAAACCCTGATTGGGAAGATCTCCCGGAGTAGAAAGGGCACCTCACTCCAGTATTCTTGCCTGTCCCATGGACAGATGGGCCTGGTGGGCTATAGTCCATGGGGCCACAAAGAATTGGACCCGACTGAGTGACTGAACACACACCCACACCCACGTGCCTGTCCCAGACTTTTATTTGGGAAGCAAATCAGTTATTTCCCAGCCTCACCGGTCCAGAGATGGAGAGAAAAATTTCCCCAGGAAGGAATGTACCCAGAACTCATCTACCTAATTTAGATGACTTAGATAATGAGATTTGGGACTTCAGAGCTATTGACACTTGCATGAGATTTTAGACTTGACTTGATACTATAACATGTTCAGATTCCTTGGGACTTTTGGATGAAACTAATGTGTTCTATATGTGGCATAGATGTTGAATAATGGCCCCCAAAGATGTTCACTTTCTAATCCCTAGAACCTGTGAAGAGTTTGCCTCATGTTGTAAGAGGGACCTTGTAGATATGATTGAGGATTGTTAAGTGGGAGGTTTTCCTGGATTATCTGAGTAGACCCAACATAATCACAGGGGTCCTTAAAATCACAGGATTGCCTCTTAGCTTGCTTGGTCAAGGAGAGGGAAGTTCTGCTAGAGCAAGCTTTTGTTGCTTAAACTATTTAAATACTATGTCAAATTGAATAGTCCATGACTGGGTTCAAGAGATGCACCTCTTCCAGAGTGTCAGCTGGATTTTTCAGACTTGTTTTCATTGCCCTTTTTGATTATCAAATTCCCCTACTTTGGGACTTTCTGCAAGAATTAACATAACCATTTTACTTCTGGTATTTGCCTGTGTTGTAGTTAGCCTGGGCATCCTTTCTTGAATCTTAAATGCAACTGCACAGCCATTGTCAAATCTTAATTAGATAACTTCTCTTGCAACACAGAAGCAGAAGGGATTCAGTTCAGAATAAAAACAGATTTGTTATCTGGGCAAGCATCTCAACAATAAAATATCGGCAGAGTTAAAGATGTGGATATCTTGAACTAATGCCCTTCCTTCCAACCTTGACCTTAGACCAAAAAAAAAAAGGAATTGGAAAAAAAAAGTTAAAAATATCCTGCTTTTAGCAGAAAGCTGGCTTACCTCTAACAACTAGAATGTAGTGTTCTCTTGCTAGACAGAAACAATTTTACAGAACACCCATGTTAGTCAAGGTTATTCTAACCATGGTGAAGCAAGGCAAAAATAAGACCACTCTGTAACCAACACTGAGCATGCACGTGCGCGCACGCACACACACACACACACACACACACACACACACACACACGTACACACACAGACTCTGAGCAAACCATGATCATACTCAAACCTCCCCTTCACTTTACTAGCTATGTCAGTCCTCCTTCTTTATCAATTATAGCTCTCCTCTGTTCTTTTTGCCTTCTAAATAAAGATATATTGAGATACTCAATCATAGAACTGTCTCCTGCTTACTGAGGATATCCAGACAAGAGTGAAACCAGCTTACTTATTTGAAACCTCACCCAAATTACATAACACTAGTACAAATACTATTAGCAATTCTCTTCTTTNCATGTACCCCAATGTTCATTGCAGCGTTATTTATAATTGCCAGTACATGGAAACAACCCAGATGTCCATCAACAGATGATTGGATAAGAAAGCAATTTTCTTCTAAACCCCTGTACTCTCGTTCCTGCAGTTGTCCGTTTTATGTGGTCTCCCTTATTACAAGAGTACTTCAAACCCAGATTTCATGTGACTGTGTTTGTTCCCAGTCATCTTTGACTAGATAGCACTGATAAACCAGTGTCAAAGTTTCAGAGACATCAAGGGAGATTTAATTTTCATCTGAGTCTGAGTGAACTCCGGGAGATGGTGATAGACAGGGAGGCCTGGCATGCTGCGATTCATGGGGTCGCAAAGAGTCGGGCACGACTGAGCGACTGAACTGAACATGTTTATTGCAGACTGACAGGGAAGTTCTACTTCAGGCTGCCCTCAATCTGAGTAAAACAATAAATCTCCCAGTATCTTGAACATCAGTGCTAAATATGGAAGAAGGAAAGGGAGAGTATTGCATTGTGAATTGACCCTTAAAGCTTCTGCCTAAATAATATCAGTTCATTTCCACACACAATTCATTGGCTGAATGAAATCCTTGACGTCAATGGAATGGAGTATGCAATTCTACATTCTGTTTAGAGAAGAATCTAAAATATATGGTAGACTGAACTCATGACTATAGTATGTTTGCTATTCATTTGTGGAATGAAAGAAAAAAAAAAGTTACATTGGGAAAGCAGGTTTCTGGGACACAGTTCTGTTTCATTTCTGACCCAGGTCTAACTCACACATGTTCAGTTGCTCAGTTGTGTCTGACTCTGTGACCCCATGGACTGTAGCACACCAAGTCTTCCCTGTCCTTCAACATCTCCCAGAGATTGTTCAGACTCATGTCATTGAGTTGGTGATGCCATCCAGCCATCTTATCCTCTGTCGTCCCCTTCTCCTCCTGCCTTCAGTCTTTCCAAGCATCAGGGTCTTTTCTCATTAGTTGGCTCTGTGATTGGGAACTGGCTGTGGGGGATCTGGGTCTTGCTCTGATGGGTGGGGCCATGCTCAGTACATCTTTAATCCAGTTTTCTGTGGTTGGGCAGGGCTGTGTTCCCTCCCTGTAGTTTGGCCTGAGGCCAAAGTATGGTAAGGGTGAGGATGGTAATGGCAGCCTCCTTCAAAAGGACCTATGCCCGCATGCCACAGCTCCCAGGACTGTTGTATTCAGTGCCCCTGACCCCACAGCAGGCCACTGTTGACCCATGCCTCTGCCAGAGACTCCTGGACACTCACAGGCAAGTCTGGCTCAGTCTCTTGTGGGGTCACTGCTCCTTTCTTCTGGGTCCTGGTGAGCACAAGGTTTTGTTTGTGCCCTCCAAGAGTCTGTTTCCCCAGTCCTGTGGAAGTTCTGTAATCAAATCCCACTGGATTTCAAAATCAAATTCCCCAGGGGTTCTCAGTCCCTTTGCCAGGTTGGAAAATCTGTTGTGGTTCTTAGAACTTTCACAACAGTGCAAGAACGTCTTTGGCATAACTGTTTCACAGTTTGTGGGGCGTTTGTTCCACAACTCTAATGGAGCTAACGGCGACCTCTTCCTAGAGAACTTACACTGCACACCATGCTTCCCAGGAATGCTGCTCTCAGAGCCCCAGTCCCAGTGGCAGGCCATTGCTGACCTATGCCTCCTCAGGAGATACTCAGACACTCAAAGGCAGGTCTGGCTCAGTCTCTTGTAGGGTCACTGCTCCTTTCCCTGGATCCTGGTGCATACGAGGTTTTGTTGGTGCCCTCCAAGCATCTCTGGCGGGTATGAGATTTGATTTTAAATGTGATTGCACCCCTCCTACTGTCTTGCTGGGGCTTCTCCTTTGCTCATGGATTGGGGGATCTTTCTTTGGTGGTATCCCACATTCTCATGTTGATGTTTGTTTAGCAGCTAGATCCGATTTTGGTATTTTTGCAGGAGAAGATGAGTACACATCCTTCTACTCCACCATCTGTTCTTTTCATTAATTGTCCTTTAGAATGCACACGCACTTCTTACACTGTGTTGTATGTATACTGTGTGTGTGTGTGCGTTCAGTCATGCCCAATTCTTTGGGACCCCATGGACTGTAGCTCACCAGTCTCCTCTGTCCATAGAATTTTCCAGGCAAGAATACTAGAATGGGTTGTCATGCTCTCTTCCACGAGGTCTTCTCGACTCTGGGATCAAACTTGCATCTCTTGTGCCTCCTGCATTGGCAGGCACATTCTTTACCACTGCACTACCTGGGAAGTCTGTATGTATGCTATATTTCATAATAAAAATAATGACATTTAGGATAGAACTTATGTATATAACTTGGAAATTAAAAAATGGAAAGCTGAACAGTTGATTTTATTAGAGTTTGGCATCCTTATTTTTCCATCCTTATCTATGTTATTAAAATGACAACCAGTGCATCAAAAACTATCTAAACATCTCTTAAAATTGGAAACTTAATATTTGAGAATACTAGCATTTTTTTCTAAAGCCCAACTACATATTAAAATTTGTTAAAATTTTTTTTCATTAATCAAATCCCTTACTTTACTATCACTAAACTTCCCTTGCAAAAATGATGAAAAGACAAAGAGATGTAAAATAGAAGAGGAACAAAAGAAAAATAAGGAACAATTTAAGAAGGCCAACAGCCAACTACTTTGACTTTCAGAAAGAAAAAAATATTATAGGAGGAAATTACAAAAAATTGTAGATACTACCGCAGAATGCAAGAATATTAATCTTTAGGTTAAATTGACATATTGAATTTATACCATATCAAGTGAAGAAGGTCCTGTTGGGTGATATAACCTTAAAGTTTCCTCAACATCAAGATAAAGAAAATATAGCAAAACTTTCAGAGATAAGAAAGAAAAAGTTGATAGGTATTAGATACATGTGAAAACAAAAATTCTGAATAAAATGATAGCTAATTGAATATAACAAGATATTTGCAGAAATCAACCAAAGAATGATTTATCCCAGGAATGTAAAGATGCATCAGTATTAATTAAAGCTTATCAGTGGAATTTACTTAGAATAACAGAAAACTTATCTTTTTAAAAGCAATTATTTTTGGTTGCTCTGGGTCTTTGCTGGCTTGTGTGGGCTTTCTCCAGTTGTGGCAGGTGGGGGACTAGCTACTCTCTGTTGCAGTGTGAGGGTTTCTCATTGTGGCAGCTTTATTGTGGGGCACAGGCTTTAGTAGTTACAGCAAGAGGGCTCTAGAGCACAGGTTCAATAGATGTGACAGTCAGGCTCAGTTTGCTCAGTGGCATATGGGAACTTCCCAGACTAGGGGTCAAACCCACGTCCTCTGCATTGGCGAGCAGGTTCTTACACAGTGTGGCACTAAGGAAGTCCAAAAGAGAGCACCTTAGTAGTGAATTTGTTGTTCAGTTGCTAAGTCATGTCTGACTTTGGTGACCCCATGGACTGCAGCATGACAGGCTTCCCTGTCCTTCACTATCTCCCTGAGTTTGTTCAAACTGATTGGTGGTTAATGCTATCCAAACATCTCATCTTCTGTCCCACCCCTTCTTCTCTTGCCCTCAATCTTTGCCAACATCAGGGTGTTATCCAGTGAATTGGCTCTTTGCCTCAGGTGGCCAAAGCATTGGAGCTTCAGCCTCAACATCTGTCCTTCCAGTGAATATTCAGGGTTGATTTCCTTTAGGATTGACTGGTTTGATTTCCTTGCACTCCAAGTGACTCTCAAGAGCCTTCTTCAGCACCACAATTCGAAAGCCCCAATTCTTTGCCTCTCAGCCTTCTTTATGGTCAAACTTTGGCATCTTTACATGACTACAGGAAAAACTATAGCTTTGACTAGATGGACCTTTGTTGGCGAAGTAATGTTTCTGATTTTTTTATACACTATCTTGTTTTGTCATAGCTTTCCTTCCAAGGAGCAAGTATCTTTTAATTTCATGGCTGCAGTCACCATCCACAGTTGGGCTCCATTTTGGAGCCCAAGAAAATAAATTCTGTCACTGCTTCCACTGTTTTTCCATCTATTTGCCATAAAGTGATGGGATCAGATGCTGTGATCTTAGTTTTTTGAATGTTGAGTTTTAAGCCAGCTTTTTCATTCCCTCTTTCAACTTCATCAAGAGGATCTTTAGTTGTTTGCTTTCTGCCATTAGAATGGTATCATATGCATATCTCAGGTTGTTGATATTTCTCCCAGCAATCTTGATTCCAACTCATGATTCATCCAGCCCCAAATCTCACATGATATATTCTGTATATAAGTTAAATAAGGGTGACAATATACATCTTTGATGTTCAGGTTCCCTAGTTTTGAACTGGTCTGTTGTTCCATGTCTGGTTTTAACTCTTGCTTCTTGACCTGCATACAGGTTTCTCAGGAGGCAGGTAAATGGTCTCATATTCTAATTCCTGAGAATTTTCCACAGTTTGTTGTGATCCACACAGACAAAGGCTTTAGTGTAGTCAGTGAAGCAGAAGTAGATGTTTTTTTCTGGAACTCTCTTGCTTTTCTATGATCCAATGGATATTGGCAATTTGATCTGTGGTTCCTCTGCTTTTTCTAAGTCCACCTCGTACATCTGTAATTTCTGGGTTCATGTACTGTTGAAGCCTGGCTTGAAGGATTTTGAGCATTATCTTGCTAGCATGTGAAATGAGCACGTGTGTGTGGCAGTTTAAACATTCTTTGGTGTTGTCCTTCTTTGGGCTGGAATGAAA
This sequence comes from Raphicerus campestris, assembly GCA_006410735.1. Classification (NCBI taxonomy): domain Eukaryota; kingdom Metazoa; phylum Chordata; class Mammalia; order Artiodactyla; family Bovidae; genus Raphicerus; species Raphicerus campestris. The sequence goes on from SJYW01050250.1 coordinate 1,249,602, forward strand.
ACAGACCTTTTCAGTTCCTGTGGGAGGTGAATAAACATTTATTAATTTCAATATCTGCTCTAGAATGAATGCAGTTTCACTATGAAGCAAACTTTGAGAAGACTTATGAGCAAGAGTTTACTCAAAAGTCCTTTTATACATATACCAAAAGTGCGAGAATCAGAACTGGGCAGAGGGAACAATTGAATTGCAGTGTGGTTGCAAAAGACTCCACAGCTGCTTTTCTGCACAGCTGTGGAATTGGGATGGCCATTCTGAATTGAGTCAGCAGGTCCAGGTTTTATACTCTGAAGGTCAGCAATCATAAGTGGAAAGTGGGCACCCCTTGGCTGAGTTCATTCTGGGAGAGGGAGCTTGCTGTTTGCCATCAGCAGTCAATCCTCCCGGCAGCTGAGGAAATAATTAGTTTAGTTCTTAAGAGAGGTGCACCGTACCTTCCACTACTTTTCAGCTCTTTTGTCGCTCATATAGTGAGTGCATCTCATCTGGGAAAAGCTCTTCTGGGATGATGGTTGGTCTCATTCTTTGGGGAAAGAAGAGGGAGGTTAGTCAAGACAAACAGTCCAACTGGTCCCCAAGACTGGTGTGTTATTGAGGTCCCCAAATGGATTCCACTTGCTGGAAGCTGGGCCCCTTGGCAGTAGCTGGTGCTGCATTGGTGAGTGAACTGCTTCTGTCAAACCCAGGCCTGGCCTCCCTCAGTGTCACTGCACCATAGCCACCCGCTTATCAGCAATCTGCCAATACCAGCTATGACTCACAACAGAAGCCGGCTGACTTTAGTTAGCTGAGCATTTTCTATACTGAATTATTATACACTTCTTTTGTGGTGGATACTCAATGATGTGTGTTCATATGCAATAACAAGAATCCATTCTCTTTTAAATTTATTTACATATCAGTTGTGCAATTCATACAGTTCTAGTTTGTCACAAACTAGGATTGAAGGAATGGTGAGCATATTAGAAGCGACAAATGAAAGATATCTAGCACAGTTCATCTCTGATTCTCTCTTGGCATTCACTCGAATCATATCTACAGAGGAAAGCATATGTCCCTGAGCTTCCCTTTTCTAAGGAGGCCTTACAAATAGCTGAGGAAAGAAGAGAAGCTAAAAGCAAAGGAGAAAACAAAAGATATACTCATTTGAATGCAGAGTTCCAAAGAATAGCAAAGAGAGATAAGAAAGCCTTCCTCAGTGATCAATGCAAAGAAGTAGAGGAAAACAATAGGGAAAGACTAGAGATCTCTTCAAGAAAATTAGAGATACCAAGGGAACATTTCATGCAAAGATGGGCTCGATAAAGGACAGAAATGGTCTGGACCTAACAGAAGCAGAAGATACTAAGAAGAGGTGGCAAGAATACACAGAAGTGTGCAAAAAAGATCTTCACAACCCAGATAATCACAATGGTGTGATCACTCACCTGGAGCCAGACATCCTGGAATGTGAAGTCAAGGGGACCTTAGTGATGGGATTACAGATGAGCTATTTCAAATCCTAAAAGATGATGTTGTGAAAGTGCTGTGCTCAATATGCCAGCAACTTTGGTAAACTCAGCAGTGGCCACAGGACTGGAAAAGGTCAGATTTCATTCTAATCCCAAAGAAAGGTAATGCCAAAGAATGTTCAAACTACTGCACAATTGCACTCATCTCACATGCTAGCAAAGTAATGCTCAAAATTCTCCAAACCAGACTTCAGTAATATGTGAACCATGAACTTCCAGATGTTCAAGCTGGTTTTAGAAAAGGCAGAGGAACCAGAGATCAATTTTCCAGCATCTGTTGGATCATTAAAACAGCAAGAGAGTTCCAGATAAAAACATTTACTTTTGCTTTGTTGACTACACCAAAGCCTTTGACTGTGTGGATCACAGCAAACTGTGGAAAATTCTTAAAGAGATGGGAATACCAGAACACCTGACCTGCCTCCCAAGAAATCTGTATCCAGGTCAAGAAGCAACAGTTAGAACTTGACAGGGAATAACAGACTGGTTCCATATCAGGAAAGGAGTACCTCAAGGCTGTATATTGTCACACTGCTTATTTAACTTAAATGCAGAGTACATCATGTGAAACGCTGGACTGGATGAAGCACAAGCTGGAATCAAGATTGCCGGGAGAAATATCAATAACCTCAGATACGCAGATGATACCACCTTTATGGCATAAAGTGAAGAACTAAAGAGTCTCTTGATGAAAGTGAAAGAAGAGAGTGAAAAAGTTGACTTAAAACTCAACATTTAGAAAACTAAGATCACATCATCTAGTCCCATCACTTCATGGGAAATAGATGGGGAAACAATGGAAACAGTGAGAGACTTTGTTTTGGGGGCTCCAAAATCACTGCAGATGGTGACTGTAGCCACGAAATTAAAAGATGCTTGCTCCTTGGAAGAAAAACTATGACCAACCTAGACAGCATATTAAAAATCAGAGACATTACTTTGCCAGGAAAGGTCCATCTAGTCAAAGCTATGGTTTTTCCAGTAGTCATGTTTGGATGTGAGAGTTGGACTATTAAGGAAAGCTGAGTGCAGAAGAATTGATGCTTTTGAACTGTGGTGGAGAGTCCCTTGGACTGCAAGGAGATCTACCCAGTCAATCCTAACAGAAATCAGTCCTGAATATTCATTGGAAGGACTGATTCTGAAGCTCCAGTACTTTGGCCACCTGATGCGAAGAAGCGACTCATTGGAAAAGACCCTGATTCTAGGAAAGATTGGAGGCAGAGGTGAAGGGGATGACAGAGGATGAGATGGTTGGATGGCATCACCGACTGAATGGACATGAGTTTGAGTAAACTCCAGGAATTGCTGATGGACAGGGAGGCCTGGCATGCTGCAGTCCGTGGAGTCACAAAGAGTCAGACTCGAATGAGTGACTGAACTGACTCACTAACTGAGCTTCACTGCTAGCTCAGGTGGTAGAGTCTGCCTGCAATGGAGGAGACCTGAGTTTGATCCTGAGTCAAGAAGATTTCCTTGGAGAAGGAAATGGGAATCCACTCGAGTATTCTTGCCTGGAGAATCCCATGGACAGAGGAACCTGGCAGGCTACACAGTTCGTGGTGTTGCAGAGAGTCAGACATGACTGAGCAACTTATAACTAATACAGAGAACATACAAAGTTCTAAAAGTTACATGAAATGTAACGTACTAGCTACTGTCAGAAATAGGAAAGAAAAGGAACAATGATCATAAACATACATTTCATTATCAGTCATGAGGTCTAAGTTGGAAATTACAGCTGCCTTCTTCTATCATAATTTATGTGTTCTTAAAGACTTTCAGTACACCCCATTGGATGTCATTATTTATCTGGTAGAGTAACCCACTTCATTCCTACAGAATCTAAATCTTGATTATCCTCCCGAAAAAACTGTAAGTGAACACAAACTATCAGAGTGGACCCTTACCTTCCAATCTAATGAAATCATAATGATGTTTCCTGGTAGAAGTATGCCTTTGTGAATACAGAAATCTAAATACTCAGAGAGCCCATCTAATGGAGACAGGGAGCTAAAACCCTTCCAGTGGTTTATGGTTTTAATAATGAGAGAAATCACTTCCAGTTTTACTCTTTGGTTCTTAAGCACATGCATCCCATCTATTGCAGAGATTGCTCCATATATTGCCCACTGATTTAAGGCATATAGTAATACATCTTTCTGATTGACATCCCAATCATGTGGACTGTTGAATATGCTATCAAACATGGAGATGAAAGATGTGCTAAGACCTATGAATTCTGTGTGCTATCTTTGTATTTCTGTAACATATGTCTCTTGATCAAGGATATTTTGAATGGAATACCATGGCAATTGATAAGGCATTCTGTAATTCCATATATGGTAGTCCTAGAAAAAGAATTGTGGATAGAAATAATAAGCATGCTTCCGAGGATATGTCTGTCTGTCTGTACAGGGTGAGGTGGAATAGTTTCCTCTCGTTTTGTGGAAATTTGCATTATTGTCACAGATACCGACTCTTTTCCTCATAAGAGGATTATATTGCAGTGCTCTTTGCTTTTGTGATTTTTTCCATCCACCTTGTAAAGGGTCTGTGGCATATACTTTCCTGCTGCCATTACTGAGCTTAGATGTGTTGTTATGGTCAAAAGAAAATGAGTGGGTGTGATGTGTGGCATTTGCACACAGAGAGTAGAGAGACTTCTAAAAAATTACGTCATTGGTTTGTTTCAACTTTTTCTGATTTTGTGCTCTATCACAACAGCAGGGTATTTCAAATTAGAGTTCCTCCTTCACCACGGGTCCCTGATTAGAACAATGAGGTAGAAGCCAAATGGAGCAGGCACACAGTCAACATAAGTCGTGTAAACAGGAAAGAGTTTTTGCTGCTATTACAACTGTTTTAAGCCCCTGATAGGTTGAGATTGATTTTTACTGTAACAAAGTCTATCTAATATATGATGTAAGGGATCTAAGCTAATCAGTGTGTCACCAGCTGGCTAGTTGGTTCCCCCAGGGAATGAAATAGAATTGGGAGTGAAACATTGGCATTTACTTTTGGCAGGCTGAGCATAATAGCAATAGCCAAAACAACCTGGGAAAGAAAGGTAGCTCTTGTCCAGTCCACACACAGCCCTGTTCCCACTGTCAGTATCCACTTTGTATAATAAACAGGCCCACTGAGAAGGCCTAGATGGCTGACAATCACGGGGTAGTTCATAGGCTCCATCTCATTTGTGAGAGCTCATTCATCCTGCAGTCCACTGGCAGAGAGTCAAAACTATTTTTATACACTTTGCTTGTTTCAAGAGGTCCACATCTCAGCCCAAGATTTCTTGTTGCTAATCTTCCAATTTTTTTCTTTCCAAGTCTCTCATTAGCCAACTGACCCATGAGTTGTTGCCCATGAACCAGCACAGATCTCTATCCCAGGCTGTTTCTCTTTGTGTATGACCGAATGTCCCCTCTTACCCCAAGTCTGCTGAGCAGAGGGACATCCGTGCCCTGTGGCCTCTTAAGGACATTCCTAATGGGATCATAATGTTGCAACTGTCCAATTCTGACTGTTTCTTGAATATGATACATATTATTCTAAGCAAATCCATACATTGGTTTCATTGTCAGATGATCATAGATAGGGTGTTAAAAGATCCTAGTTTGCCTAGGACCCTCCTGCCTTACACCCAGTGCCCCATCTTAATTATTAATAGTGCTGCTATTAGCTCTTAAAAGTGTCCTTATTTGGATGTTAACTATATATGGTCAGGTACATCACGGATGTAGTTTAAGATAGAGAGGGGATAAAGCAGGAAAAACGTGCGGCTGAGCCTAATACTTCTGCAGCTTGTTGGCACATTCCAGACCCGTTCAGGTCGTTGCATAAGTTCCTTTTCAACTACGCAGTGGCATACTACTTCACTCACCCAGTTTTATGATCCAGTAGATCAGCTCGTTGTGTGTTGACTGTGTGCAGGTGAACATGCGCGATTACTTGTTATCCCATGGTCAAATATCTTGTTTCAACAGGGGACCAGTATGAGGATGCTTTTTGAATGGACGAGAGTTTAGTGACTGGAAGGGCCAGGACTTACTCTCAGACCACAGGGGGTCTGTGCTGATTCTCCAGGATCAGAGATGAGGCTTTCCAGCAGCTCCTTAGAGCATCTCTATCTAACATAACCACTGTCTATACTGTAGGCTCTGCTGATGGAATCTCAGTCGCCAGGCATCTTGTCCCCACTGCACAGTCTTGTCTTATTCTAGATACCATTCAAAACTGGCAGGTTTATGGGTTATCCAGTCATGGGTCAGAGAAGTACACATAAATATGTTACCTGCTGTCTCAAAATCAAGAGTCTCAGCAGCCATTGAGCTTCTTCCTTCATGGCGGACAGTATGTGGTGCAGTGACTTTAAAGAGGATATATTGAGATATTCTCTACACTAAGGAAACACCATGGAAACTTCCCTGAGATAGCATATCTCTGAAATTTTGTAAGATTTAGCTATATCTTGCTCTAATATTTTAAAAAATATTTTGGCCTCACTGTGCAGCTTGCAAAATATTAGTTCCCTGACCAGGGATTGAACCCGCACCCTGAGTAGTGAAGTGTGGAATCCTAACCACTGGACCACCAGGGAATTCTCTACTGTAGCAGTTCGAAGGTTTATTATTTCTCATAATCAGATTCAACTGAAATGCTGTCATCAATGTAGAGTAACATTTATGAAATGAAAATGGGTAATAGATCTTTCAGCTTTATTATGATAGCCCTAAGTCAGAAGAGTAAGGGTATACTGATATCTTTGGTGCTAAAGGTAAAAATGCTTCAGGTTAACCTTTTAATAGGAATGGGAAAAGGAAATGCCTGAAAACAAGAGACAGTGTCGACTGACCATAGTAAAGACACTAACTTCAGCAACTTAACTGTGCTTATCATCACCACCTATTAATTTTGTGATCATCTATGTTTTTTTCATGAATGTTCTTTTTCCACTGGCTCACAGGCAGGTGATGAGGATTGTTATCCCCATGTGGTGAGGATTGCTATTCCTATATGGTGAGAATTGCCATCCTTGTGTGCTTTTATTTAACTCTTGGCAGGAGTGGGTAGATCCTTGGGCTTCCACTTGGCCTTTTCTATCATAACCATCATAGAACCTGTGTAAGGATTCTACCTGTAACTGTCACTCCCCACCAAATGGTCAGACATTGGGAGAGTAATCACAAGATGTGTCTGCCATAAATTCCCTACTGCTCTAGAATCAGGTTTCTCACTAGCCCTAGCATTTCCCGCTTTTAATACATCAAACGTTTCTAGGCCACCAGTCTGTTTTACTGGCCAGGAAGTTAACATTCCTGTTAACTTCATAATCAATTAACATTCCTGTTAACTTCATAATCAGTTAACCACTGACACAGATCTCTGTCTCTCAAAAATAAGACTGTCACCCAACACAGTCATTCTTGATGCACTCATATGATCTCTGATAAACAACATTGCCACCTGGCCTGTGCACCTCTAGGATCCCGCCTCCCCACTGAGATGATGAAGTCCAGTTTTATTGCAGAATCCCTTATTGTCAGCTCTGTCTTACTGGCAACAATCACTACAGAGCTTCATATGCTGCTGCCCCTCACCAATACGGGTTTTTAACAGTTTAATGAATGAAAATATGTTTGGCCATTGTAGAGAAGATTTTTATAAGTATAGGGCAGTTTATACATAACATAGTCAATCTAACATTCAGTATAAACCAGTAAAGTTCTGGTATTTGATGCCTACTTACTGAAGGCTACTGCTGGGTTCAACTGTCAGTTAGCCAAGATACTAAGAGAAGGTGGCAAGGAAGGTTCAGGAGTATTTGGGAGTTTAAAGATCTACTAACACCATTCCTAGGCACTCAGTTCAATACTTAAAATCCATCAATAGATTCATCCCAATCAGTGTTCATATCTTATCCTTTCCAGCTTAATATCTATAGGGCCCACTCATAAAATATCTTTCAAACTATTGCCAACAGAAATTAGTGACTTCCTGTAACATATTTAGGGTGTAGATCACCTCTTTTTGAGGCATGGCATGAACTTCCCAGTCTAGTCTGTGAGTCCCTACCTTTCATGGACCTGAAAAGGTGAGGTGGAGATACTGCTTGAGATGACTCAGCGGCCTCTTATGAGGAAACAGTATGATAACCAGTTTAGCATATATAGTGTATTAATGGAAAATTTGAGGTGTGGTATGGCCAAGAGATAGGAAATGATTGTATTGAAAAAATAGTCTATTACTCATAGTTCCAAGAGGAGGGGCCTGTTGTGCCCCGCACCATATGGAGCAGCAGCAGGCTTGGTTGGGAGGCGGAGGGGGAGAGAACTGTGGGCCAGAGCCATCCCGGCAGTTTCTGGGGGTGGAGGCAGCGGGTAAGGAAGGATGAACAGGTTTAGGATTGGCCGTTTGAATAATTTCAGTGGGCAATGGGGCACAGAAACTGTTTTTAGTTGTCTGGTACCTGGACTTGGAATATGTTGCCCACCAGGGTTCCTGGCCTCCTTAATCACCAGCAATCAATCTGAGGCGAGAGAAGAAATTGGGGCAAGGCTTCACTGGGGCCTTTGCTCCAGCAGCAGGGGCAATAACAAACAAGGTTCCTTTGCTCACTGGCTCCCTGAGGTGGGGTGAGCTGGTTCCTTTTATGGGGTGAGGGTAGGAGTCTATCCAGGGGGCACGTGCAGTACCCAGCTTTTGCTTTCAGCTCTTCACAAGTGATAGTTGGGGTTATTTAGTCTTTCTGCATCTCTGTCCAGAATTGGCCTCAACTGCACATGCACACACTTATTCTTCACCTCTTACTGTTTCTCCGTATTTTTGTAGTTTGAGGAGAGGTGTGTCCAGGTTCAGGCACCACAGTACTGTAGCTGAGGGTCCCGGGTCCTGGACCTGTCTCACTTAGGGAACGGGTGAGAGCTCAGTAAAGGAGATGGTTAGTGGTGTGGGCTTCAGATTAGTTGGTTTGTATTTGAAAATACATTCCTATTTGAGTTGTTACTAAGAACTGGCTAGTCCTACAAGGGCAGTCCCTCCAGGGTCTGGAAGACTCCAGATATCAAAGTAACAGAGCAGTTCAGTTCAGTCACTCAGTTGTGTCTGACTCTTTGCGACTCCATGAACTGTAGCACACCAGGCCTCCCTGTCCATCACCAACTCCCAGAGTTCAACCAAACTCATGTCCATTGAGTCGGTGATGCCATCTAACCATCTCATCCTCTGTCATCCCCTTCTCCTCCTGCCGTCAATCTTTCCCAGCATCAGCGTCTTTTCAAATGAGTCAGTTCTTCGCATGAGGTGGCCAAAGTACTGGAGTTTCAGCTTCAACATCAGTCCTTCCAGGGAACACCCAGGACTGATCTTTAGGATGGACTGGTTGGATCTTCTGTCAGTCCAAGGGACCCTCAAGAGTCTTCTCCAACACCACAATTCAAAAGCATCAATTCTTCGGTGTTCAGCCTTCTTCACAGTCCAACTCTCACATGACCACTGGAAAAACCATATCCTTGACTAGACAGACCTTTGTTGACAAAGTGATGTCTCTGCTTTTTAATATGCTGTCTAGGTTGGTCATAACTTTGCTTCCAAGGAGTAAGCGTCTTTTAATTTCATGGCTGCAATCATCTGCAGTGATTTTGGTGCCCAGAAAAATAAACCCAGCCACTGTTTCCTTATCTGCCTGCCATGAAGTGATGAGACCGGATGCTATGATCTTCGTTTTCTGAATGTTGAGCTTTAAGCCAACTTTTTCACTTTCCTCTTTCACTTTCATCAAGAGGCTTTTTTGTTCATCTTCACTTTCTGCCATAAGGGTGGTGTCATTGCATATCTGAGGTTATTGATATTTCTCCTGGCAGTCTTGATTCCAGCTCGTGCTTCCTCCAGCCCAGCGTTTCTCATGACGTACTCTGCATAGAAGTTAAATAAGCAGGGGGACAATATACAGCCTTGACGTACTCCTTTTCCTATTTGGAACCAGTCTGTTGTTCCATGTCCAGTTCTAACTGTTGCTTCCTGACCTACATACAGGAGAGGGTGACCATCAAAGTTTTTTCTCTGCAGAGGGAGGCTGGTTCCTTCTGTATGTGTGTGTAGGTTGTGTGGTTGCAGAATGAAAGGGGGATATCTCTGCTGATAAGGTGGATTCAGAGCAGTTTAGCTGTTCAAAGATTTTAGCATTGATTGTTTCTGCTCACATGCCCAACCTCATGTCTTGGGGTTTACCTTCCTTCTCGGTAGTGACCTTAAAGTATCATGTATTTTTCTAACTTTTGATATTTAAATGGTGTTGTAAATGAGGAGCTTTTAGTGTGTATTTGCTGCAGCTATAGGAGATGAAAGCCTCTTCAAAATGGCCCTCAAGATTTTCTCATTTCTCAGTTTGTTCTTAATTGGGCATTCAAAGACTGTCAGTTTGCCCTTTGCACTATTTATGGTTTCTAGGCTAGTTCAGTTCAGTCCAGTCACTCAGTCGTGTCTGACTCTTTGCGACCCCATGAACCGCAGCACGCCAGGCCTCCCGGAGTTCACCCAGACTTACGTCCATCGAGTCAGTGATGCCATCCAGCCATCTCATCCTCGCTCGTCCCCTTCTCCTCCTGCCCCCAATCCTTCCCAGCATCAGAGTCTTTTCCAGTGAGTCAACTCTTCACATGAGGTGGCCAAAGTACTGGAGTTTCAACTTCAGCATCATTCCTTCCAAAGAGAAAGCCAACTGACTCAGCATCTTTATAATCATGACTGTTGCCATAGTCACCAAGTATGTTAGTCACTTGACCTCCATCTGTCTGCACATCCCTCATCCCATGCTACCAGTGGGGATAATTTATCATCAGGCCACTACATGCTGCAGAGTTACCATTGGTCCATTACCCCCAGCAAAGAGTTTATTTCTCAGATAGCTCATATAAATTCAATATTAGAATCTTATTTTGATGTGATTCTACAGCCCTGAACAGTGGAAAACCCAGGTTCCTAAAGCTACTCCAAAAGCCTCTCACTTTTTCTGGTCAGTGTGCCAGCTGGAAAAAGTTGGAACATTCACAGTGAGTAACTAAGGAAGTTTAATAAATGAATGTTGTACTAAAGTGTGGGCAGAGTGTACCAGCAAAAGTGGGTAGCCTCCTAAAATCTCTAATTAAAATGGCAAGCAGGAAAGCAGTGTTCTAGATCCAGGCTGGGTACTTGCATCGTAAGGATCTTCTCACACATACTGGTCTTTCCATCCGATTAATGCAGCTGTCTGACAGTGACCCTGAAGCAGGGGCATCTGTAAAATAAAAATGACCTCAATTTCTTTCTCTCCTTTCATTTTCTGCCAGAACTTCCCATCAGCTTTACAGAAGCCCCAAAGGTAACAGCAGGAAGATACAATTCACATAGGTCAGCTTCCAGTGATCCAGGAGGAAAAAGTCTAGAGGGTAGATTTAGTGGGGGCAGACACAAAATAGCCAGCCCAAAGGAGAAAAGTTAGGGCTAGTCCTGACATCCTAATGTTTCTTCTAAGCCCCTAATGGGTTCCTTCCTCTTTGTGTAGCTGCAGTCATGTTAAATGNTTCTCCTCCTGCCGTCAATCTTTCCCAGCATCAGCGTCTTTTCAAATGAGTCAGTTCTTCGCATGAGGTGGCCAAAGTACTGGAGTTTCAGCTTCAACATCAGTCCTTCCAGGGAACACCCAGGACTGATCTTTAGGATGGACTGGTTGGATCTTCTGTCAGTCCAAGGGACCCTCAAGAGTCTTCTCCAACACCACAATTCAAAAGCATCAATTCTTCGGTGTTCAGCCTTCTTCACAGTCCAACTCTCACATGACCACTGGAAAAACCATATCCTTGACTAGACAGACCTTTGTTGACAAAGTGATGTCTCTGCTTTTTAATATGCTGTCTAGGTTGGTCATAACTTTGCTTCCAAGGAGTAAGCGTCTTTTAATTTCATGGCTGCAATCATCTGCAGTGATTTTGGTGCCCAGAAAAATAAACCCAGCCACTGTTTCCTTATCTGCCTGCCATGAAGTGATGAGACCGGATGCTATGATCTTCGTTTTCTGAATGTTGAGCTTTAAGCCAACTTTTTCACTTTCCTCTTTCACTTTCATCAAGAGGCTTTTTTGTTCATCTTCACTTTCTGCCATAAGGGTGGTGTCATTGCATATCTGAGGTTATTGATATTTCTCCTGGCAGTCTTGATTCCAGCTCGTGCTTCCTCCAGCCCAGCGTTTCTCATGACGTACTCTGCATAGAAGTTAAATAAGCAGGGGGACAATATACAGCCTTGACGTACTCCTTTTCCTATTTGGAACCAGTCTGTTGTTCCATGTCCAGTTCTAACTGTTGCTTCCTGACCTACATACAGGAGAGGGTGACCATCAAAGTTTTTTCTCTGCAGAGGGAGGCTGGTTCCTTCTGTATGTGTGTGTAGGTTGTGTGGTTGCAGAATGAAAGGGGGATATCTCTGCTGATAAGGTGGATTCAGAGCAGTTTAGCTGTTCAAAGATTTTAGCATTGATTGTTTCTGCTCACATGCCCAACCTCATGTCTTGGGGTTTACCTTCCTTCTCGGTAGTGACCTTAAAGTATCATGTATTTTTCTAACTTTTGATATTTAAATGGTGTTGTAAATGAGGAGCTTTTAGTGTGTATTTGCTGCAGCTATAGGAGATGAAAGCCTCTTCAAAATGGCCCTCAAGATTTTCTCATTTCTCAGTTTGTTCTTAATTGGGCATTCAAAGACTGTCAGTTTGCCCTTTGCACTATTTATGGTTTCTAGGCTAGTTCAGTTCAGTCCAGTCACTCAGTCGTGTCTGACTCTTTGCGACCCCATGAACCGCAGCACGCCAGGCCTCCCGGAGTTCACCCAGACTTACGTCCATCGAGTCAGTGATGCCATCCAGCCATCTCATCCTCGCTCGTCCCCTTCTCCTCCTGCCCCCAATCCTTCCCAGCATCAGAGTCTTTTCCAGTGAGTCAACTCTTCACATGAGGTGGCCAAAGTACTGGAGTTTCAACTTCAGCATCATTCCTTCCAAAGAGAAAGCCAACTGACTCAGCATCTTTATAATCATGACTGTTGCCATAGTCACCAAGTATGTTAGTCACTTGACCTCCATCTGTCTGCACATCCCTCATCCCATGCTACCAGTGGGGATAATTTATCATCAGGCCACTACATGCTGCAGAGTTACCATTGGTCCATTACCCCCAGCAAAGAGTTTATTTCTCAGATAGCTCATATAAATTCAATATTAGAATCTTATTTTGATGTGATTCTACAGCCCTGAACAGTGGAAAACCCAGGTTCCTAAAGCTACTCCAAAAGCCTCTCACTTTTTCTGGTCAGTGTGCCAGCTGGAAAAAGTTGGAACATTCACAGTGAGTAACTAAGGAAGTTTAATAAATGAATGTTGTACTAAAGTGTGGGCAGAGTGTACCAGCAAAAGTGGGTAGCCTCCTAAAATCTCTAATTAAAATGGCAAGCAGGAAAGCAGTGTTCTAGATCCAGGCTGGGTACTTGCATCGTAAGGATCTTCTCACACATACTGGTCTTTCCATCCGATTAATGCAGCTGTCTGACAGTGACCCTGAAGCAGGGGCATCTGTAAAATAAAAATGACCTCAATTTCTTTCTCTCCTTTCATTTTCTGCCAGAACTTCCCATCAGCTTTACAGAAGCCCCAAAGGTAACAGCAGGAAGATACAATTCACATAGGTCAGCTTCCAGTGATCCAGGAGGAAAAAGTCTAGAGGGTAGATTTAGTGGGGGCAGACACAAAATAGCCAGCCCAAAGGAGAAAAGTTAGGGCTAGTCCTGACATCCTAATGTTTCTTCTAAGCCCCTAATGGGTTCCTTCCTCTTTGTGTAGCTGCAGTCATGTTAAATGTTAGTTGTTGACTCAGTTCTTGTCAAGCTAAGAAAGTGAGTCTTCACTAATCCCTAAGCATCGTCCAAGTCAGAGGGCAAATGAACATTTTCCTCTCTTATTTTTCTGCATAAGATACTTAATGATCTGCATGTCTAAAGCAATACTAACATGCAAGAGGCATTCCTCACTTAACATGAATCCTTCAAAAGTGAAAGTGTTGGTCCCTCGTAATCCTCACTTTCTCAGGATTATGTAGCCAGTGTAGATACTTCAGAATATCAAAGTGTTGTTAGTTGCTCAGTCATGTCTGACTCTTTGTGATCCTATGGACTGTAGCCCTTCAGCCTCCTCTGTCCATGAAATTCTCCAGATAGGAATACTGGAGTGGGTTGCCATTTCCTTCTCCAGGGGATCTTCTCCACAAAGAAATGGAACAGAGGTCTTCTGAATTGCAGGTGGATTCTTTACCTTCTCAGCCACCAGAGAAGCCCAACATAAATGCTTCATTTTGACCTAAGAATATGAAGATGAAAAAGGAAAAATGTAATCAGGTTGAAAGGTTAAAGTGGCATTTTTATGCCCAGAAAGTAAATTCATATTCTGAGATCAAATGCAGGGTTTATATCTTCTTAGGTTTATTGACTAGGTAATTAAAAAAAACTTTCCCTCAGTCTCATTATGGCCCCTATTTTCATTCTAACGTGAACAAAATCTGTTATTATTAGAGATAAAATAGATAATGTTCCTGGCACAGTTTCTGGCACACATAAGGCACTGAGTAATTGGAAAGGATTATTGATAGCATCAGACATAGAAATAAAAGAGAAAATATTGATTATAGGTGTCCAAAAGATGAATGAAAACCCTTGATGAAATTTAGAAATTCTCAAAACATCTTCAGTAATTCTTAGAATCCTAACAAAACAGACCGATTTGTATGCCTGCATTCTGAGTGGAAATATGTAGCCACCAGCCACATGTGTGTACTGAGAGACAGCTCTTTTCTTTTTTTAATTAGAAGCATCTCCCCATCCAGACAGATTTTCCGGCTATAAAGGAATTAAAATTACCTCTGCGAGCCAAACAGTTGAGAAATGTGTGTGGTCCAGTGTTTTGGCTACTTGGGGTCTTAACAAAGTGAATTGGGAAAAAAAAATAATGGAAACAAAGATACAGGCTAGACTGCATTTGTTACAAAGCAGGGACACCGTTAGATTAAAGCCATTTACATTTTGAATTTCAGCAGTCCCTAAAATCAGCTTATATGCAAAGCTCCTTATACTAAAATGAGCTTAATTTCTGGTTGTAAACAGTTCTGCTGAACATAAAATTTCAGACTTCGTGTGGATCCCTTGGATTAGCTTAGGAAAATCTTTAGTTACATTAAAACCTTATATGATGAATTTATTCCTTCAAACATATGCCAACAATTTTCTAGGGCATTTTTCCTATTGGTATGATTTTTCTACCAGCATTCTAGAATGTTAAGGTAAGGCATTACTTATTTAATGGGCCACACACACATTCCTTCTGCTCTGGTATATATTTTCACTATTTGAAATGAGCACAATTACAGTATTTCTCTATTACTTTTATTTAGACTCATAATGCAGAACACCTCCTTCAAGAATTGTAGGATATACTAATATTTCTAAAAATATATAGGAAAAGTCACTTATTAGTTTGGGTTTTCCATTATCCATTCTCCTTTATTTTTGGTATCACTTGGCATTCATCCCTTCCCATGCAGTCTGTGTAACTCTGTGGAAGCTGAACTTGTCCTCAGATCTTTTCTTCCAGTGTAGTCAGCACATAACATCCCTTCAAGCTGTTGATGGTTTTTTGTTTGGAGATGGATTCATGGTTCCATTAATATCAGATACGAGTATATATTCTCACACCAGGCTTCTTAGGAACAAGCATTTTTCATTTTTTAGCAGGTGTTGTTTGGAGAGAATCATTTCTTTAGCTGGAATTAGGATGAGGATGTCTGTTGCTTTGGAAGCTGCTGGCAACCATTCTGTGACATGAAGGTTTCAGTCTTAGCATGAAGCAGATGTAGAAGTTGAATACATCGCAGTCTTTGAAGCTATTCAAACTTGATTGAATTCTTCCTAGCCTAGACATATTCTGGCTTTAGGCGTATGTGCCACAGATGGCCACCATTTTGAGGCTCATGTAAGCATACAGTTTCAGTATTTAGGTCTGTTGCTTGCAACGGAGAAATGTCTAACACAAATATTGATCCATTTTAAGACACTTTTACTTTGCCTATTCAACCAACATTTTGACGCAGCCAGTGTGCCATTATAAAGGCTCCAAGCATACTGCATTTCTTCTATGGGTGCATGTAATTCAAAGCAATTTTTTTCCACTTTCAAAGTTCCCATAGAAAATTTTGACTTGATTTAGATATGAGTGCATTTTTAGTTCCAAAATGATGGTTTTAATGATTTTTTGCTACCCTTTTTACTCAGAATTGGCAAGTCCTTAAGCAAAAAATATGATGCATAGATACATAATTTTATATATACTATATACACACGTAACACATAGTGGTATTATGTAAAAGAGAATTATGTATACACACTTGGCAAACTATTTATTTTCATTGTTCATGAGATGAAATGTCAATCAGTGTGACAAGCTTCCTGGTCTTATTTTAAGAAATTGCCATAGCCATTGCTGCTTTAGCAAGTCTTCCCTGGTGGCTCAGAGGGTAAAAGCGTCTGCCTACAATGCAGGAGACTCGGGTTCGATCCCTGGGTAGGGAAGATCCTCTGGAGAAGGAAACGGCAACCTGCTATAGTCCATGGGGTCACAGAGAGTCAGGCCCGTCTGAGCGACTTCACTTCACTTCCTCCCACTTCCAGCAACTACCAGCGCAGTCAGTCTGCGGCCGTCAACAAGCAAAGCCAGGCCCGCTGTCAGCAAGACACTGACTTGCTGAAGACTCAGGTGATGGTTAGTACTTATTAGCAGTAATGCAGTTTCAAACGAAGGTATGTACATTGTTCTTTTAGGCATAGTGTTATTGCATACTTAATAGACTTCAGAATAGTGTACAGTATAGTGTAAGCATAATTTTTATGTATACTGGGAAACCAAGGAGAAATGTATACTTAATTTTATATAGATAGTCTTGCTTTATTGTGGTAGTCTGGAACCAAAACCCACAATATCTCCAAAGTATGTTTCTTCTCACAGCTAAGACCTAAGAATCTTTGAAAAGTGAGTGCATCCTGAAATATTTATTAAAAAGCACTGTTAAATTCCCAGTTGAAAGTTTTTGGAGTACAAACACAAAAATAAAATGAAACTCAAAAACCTGCCAGTAACCCTTGAAATATATAGCAGTTGCTGATATTTGGGATAATGGTACTTTAAAGGAGTTAACATGCAAATCAGACTACAGAATGTTTTTCCTCATTGCAAGTAACCATTTTCCTATTACTTTCATTTAAAATATTTTTAAAAACAGACTGTCAGAGTATTGGATATGTTTTTCTCATTACATTTTTTTAAAGAGTAGATCGTATTTTATTGATTAAAAGGTTGAAGCCAGGGAGGGTGCCTTGGTTTAAAAAGATTGATCTGCCTGCAGTGAGGAGGGTGAGTGCAGGGGGATCTGACCCGTTTTCACAGCCTTTCTCTCTCCAACTGTTTCCCTCTGACTCCTCATCTTCACAGGCTTCCTCCCCTGCCCCCCACCGACCACAGCATCCCTCCCTTCCATGAATCTCCCCACCCTCTTCCTTCAGTTTCCTTCTCTGTACCCCCTTTCCACCCTCCCTCCTTTCAAATCCTGGCTCATTACCTTTTAAATCTCATTACCTTTTAAATAGTTTCTTTCAAACCACAAGCCCAATGAGCAGATTGTTAACAAAAGATTAAGATTGAGGATACACAGAGTTTGGTATGAAAGTTTCTTGAGTCAGAATAGAGCTGTCATCGTCTCCTGCGCTCTACTGCTTCCTTACTGGATAGATGTACAAGGCCTTCTGTATCCACAGCTTCTGCTTCTGTGGGTTCAGCCAACTGTGGATCGAAATTCCAGAATTTCCAAAAGGCAAACTTGAACTTGCATTGTAACAACTTTTTTACATTGTATTTATATTACAATGACTTAAGTAGCATTTACATTTTATTAGGTATTATTGGTAATTTAGACATGCCTTAAAGTACACTGGAGGGTGGGTGTAGATTATACGTAAATTCTGTGCCATTTTAAATGGGCTTCCCTTGTGACTCAGTGTATTCACCTGGAATACAGGAGATGCGAGTTTGATCCCTGGGTTGGGAAAATCCCTTAGAGAAAGGAATAGCAATCCACACCAGTATT
Organism: Raphicerus campestris; assembly: GCA_006410735.1. Lineage (NCBI taxonomy): Eukaryota > Metazoa > Chordata > Mammalia > Artiodactyla > Bovidae > Raphicerus > Raphicerus campestris. The sequence continues at coordinate 1,267,324 of SJYW01050250.1, forward strand.
CTTGCCTGAGAAATCCCATGGACAGAGAAGCCTGGCAGTTCGTGGGGTCACAGAAGAGACATGACTTAGCAACAAGACAACAACAAAAATGCCATTTTATACAAGGTTCTTGAACGTCCTAGGATTTTGGTCCTTGGATACCTAGGGATTAGCTGTACACACTGCTAGAATACAACTTAAAACTTCAGTTATTAGAGTAAGTGGCAAATGTGGATGATAGGGTTATGTTAATGATGTTTGTTATTATTTCACAGAAACACAACCACCTTAGATACATATTATAAATTCCTCTACTCCCTTAGGAAAAAAACAGTCGAAATCTCCATGTGGCCTATGTAGTGAGCTGTTCTAGAACTTAGAGCTCACAAATACCTTTTTCTCTGAATGAACTGTTAATCTGAAAAGAAAATGTTGACTTTTCCGATTTTAGATTTTTTTCTTTTTTGTATATACACAAATTTAAAAGCTAATTTAGATACAGCCTTGGAGAAGGCAATGGCACCCCACTCCAGTACTGTTGCCTAGAAAATCCCATGGACGGAGAAGCCTGGTAGGCTGCAGTCCATAGGGTTGCAAAGAGTCAGACACGACTGAGAGACTTCACTTTCACTTTAGATACAGCCAACCAAGTGAAATATGAGACAACTTTTTAACTCACTGTTCGGACTGAAGAGTTTGAGACTGATGTGCTAAGCGTAAGATGACAGAATGCTTGACGGTATCCCCTTATAGACAAAGAATGTTCTTCAGCTTTATGGTTAAGCTCTGACAGTCACATACACGTTCTCACCCTGGGCAGGAGCAGAGCTGGAGATGCTGCAAGTGACCCCCTGAGCTGTGCACGTGGGAGCCAGGATAGCAGATAGGGTCGCTGTGGTTGGACGACGGCCGTTAAGAAGCTGGTTTGTGAGTATACATGTTGTAATTTTTAGGGGTCCCCCAAACTGACCCTTCAAAGGGGAGAATTTCACCTAACGATAATTCAGACATATTAGAGACATATTACTGCTAGAATGAAAGTCTATGACAGCATCAGAGAAGTTCTTGTTTCTTTTCAGGACTTCAGAGAAAACAGACACAAGGGAATCCTGATCTGAGAAAATGGAGTCCATATATTTTTCTTTGAGCCGAAGGTAATTTGATCTGTAATCATTTCTGTGTTATGTTCCCAGTTTAACAAACTGTTCTCTATTCAAAAATACAAAATCATATAACAGTTCCTTGGGACAGTTGTAAAACTTCTAGACTTGTGTCCAAGGACAGAGAATATCTTTATACAGGAGAATTTATATAGCATGAGTCAGTTTAAACCCTCAGCCACATAGATGTTTAAGTGAAAACAACACTCAGTTAAATTGGGACGAATACATAAACTGAGCTTGTCAATGCGCATGTCAGAGTTTGGTAGGGTAGGAGGATATCTGTAGAGACAACATTTATTAGAATAGAGTAATTTAGACAACATTTTAAAAACTCAAGAATCTTAGCCTACAACACATATAAACTGTTGTTCTCTATAAGTGCTTAATTTGCTTGCCTTAACCATTTACTGGGCAGGAGAAAGCTTCAAGGACATAAATGTTATGGATAACTGCCCAAAAGTTGAGTGGTACTAATGAGACATGCCATTTACAATAGGGAGGAAACCTACCTCTCCCTCCCCTTTCTTTATTGAGGTGTAACTGACAAAAATGCTCTATTTAAGGTATGCAAGTGTCACATTTTGATTTATGTGGAATAATTACTAGTTAGGCAAACTAACATACATCACCTCACATAGTTAGCATTTTCTGTGTGTATGGTAAGAGCACCTAAACTCTGTTCCTTAGGAAACTTTCGGTGTCTAACAGCACATAGCTATAGCACCGTGCTGTACAGGGGCTCCGCTGCTGCGCTCACTGCAGTTGCCCAGCAGCAGCCCATCTCACCACGCCCCCCCCCCACCTACCATTTGTCTCTCCGGGTTCAGCTGAGGGAGGGAGGCAGTTCTCATTTGTGTACTCACTTCATTTAGCATAATGCCCTCTAGGTTCATCCACATTGTCACAAATGGCAGGACATCCTTCTTTACTTAAAGACTGAACAATATATCCTGATTAATATAGATAATACACTTTATCATCTAGAGATGAATGGGTATTTTTTGGATGCTAAAATTTCCATTATTTTATTATTATTACTTATATTATTTCTTTTATTTCCTTAGGAAAGCAAATGTAAGCATTGTCTAATTACTCGCTGAAGCATCTTTATGGTTCCTGGTAGAAAAGAACATCCATATAATCCTGGTGTTGTAATCAAATTGTTTGCTTATTCTCATTCTTTGTGTGATGAGTGAGTGATTCTCCACACACCCCCCCCAAAACCTGGACATTCAAGCTAAAATCTGATTATTATTTAAATTTTGTGTTCATCAAGTTTCCTCCAATGGCCACTTCAGTGGAAGAAGAGTGTGAGGGTGTCATCTAGTTACCTTCAGACAAGCTGGAAGTGCAGGTTCTTTACATGGCCAGGTTTCCCATTGGGGTGAACATGGGCTCTTCGTTACTACTGGACGGGCTCAGAGTTCCAGCTTCTGCTTCCACTTCGGCTGGGACCTGGCTGGGAGCAGGAGAAGATCTCGTCACCGGGCTTCCTCAGGGCCCCCACCGCCAGTTCCTCAGAGGAAGTGAACTCGTCATCACGGAGCAGTGCTAAGAGCCTTGACCGCACTGTTCCTGTTCTCACACACCCTCAGCGAGGAAGCGGAGGTGCCCTGTTACTGCTGCAGAGGAGTGGCGATCCAGACTCTGTCCTGGTCTCCTCTGTGGCATGGCACGAGAGTGGTCGGTCAGGGATGGAAAGCTCAGTTCCCAGTCAGTCTCTTCTGATACCAAGCTGTGGAAGGGAAGTTAGTTAGATTGTCTCACTGTTGCCCCCCAAGGGTGGAAGCCTCGCTTTTCCACTCAAAACTTAGCTTGAAAGGATGAGGCTGGGTCTTACTCTACACCAGTTATTGGGTGAAGGTTTTTCTCTTGTTACTTGGTCCTTCGGCTATAGAGAGGAGGCTGTACTAGGGTTCTCTTAGCAGCTTCTCCAGTATTCATTCTGAGATAACACGAGACCAAAAGAAAACTTCAGAATTCACCAAGTCATTCCACATAAACATAGGTATAACTGTCTCCCAGTTTTGAGCTTATTCTTGGTAGTTGAAATAGGTAAAAGTACATCTATTCTTCATCCTCATTGAAAGTTCGATAAAATTGATATGATTCTTATTTTGTAAATTGAGGTATAAGTGAAATGTAACATTTCAGATGTATGATAAAATGATTCAGTGTTTGTATATATTGTGAAATGATCACAATAAATTATCTTTAAAATCTTTTTAGAAAGCTATAATAAACTGAAGAAAATGTTTATTGTAATATGCCTCATAGCAGATCATACTTAATGTGATATGTCTGTGATATTTTACCCTGCTTTAATGCCAAATACTAAAGAAAATGACACAAACACAGATCCGTTATTACTGCCAGCAAAAAAATTCACATCCCTTTGGTGAAATGCAGTGATACAAACCATGAGGTTGGATAATGTGGATGGCACTTTAAGTGGAAAGGAAAATCAAGAATTAAAACAATTGTGATGGAGTCCAGTGGTAGTCTTTTAAAACTCCTATTAAAATATTGGAGGGTGATGGGGTACAAATGGAGAAGTGAATAGGTGCTTTAGGGTGACTACTGCAGTTTATCTGGACCTCGCCTGGTTTTAACACTGAACGTCTCTTAGTCCCAGACAAACAGGAACAGCAGTCATCCTAACTCAAGAACTGTGCTGATTTATAGGTACTGTGCAATTTTAATCTTATTAGTAAATGTAACTGCGGCTGTTTTACTACTAATGCATCCAAGGAATTATTAAAATAACTGGGTGATATTCACCACATTCTCTTACCTCATCCACCGTTGTACCCAGGAGCTTGTGACTCCCAGTAATTACTGAACTGGGTTTTCTGCTCTTGTTCTTCACCTCCTTATAGCCGCTCTGTTTCCAAACAGCAGAGTTCTTAAGAATTCTATTAGAATCAAGCAGTTGGAGAGATATATTTATGATTTGAAAACGGTTTACTAGAACCAAAGTTTATTATCTGTAGAATAACAGACATTTTAAAATGAATTAATGTAGTTTGCTATATTTGCTAAAGTTACACTGAATCAGTTACTTACTGGAATCTTTATTTACAAGAAATGATAGTGATGTAGAATAATCTTATATTTATAAACTAACCCTTTACTGTACAGAAGAAAGTAACAACACTGTAAAGCCACTATATGTCAATAAAAATTAAAAGAAATCCTTAAAATTACAATAATTTTATTGTTTTGTTAGTATACCCCCTTTAAGTAATGAATGTAATTTTTATAGTATGTTGTATAAATTGGCATGTTAGGAATATAGTACATTGAATTAAATCCTGTAAGACTAATTTTTAAGTAAATCTTAATTTTTCTTTAGCATAATAGACCTAAGTCAATAGGCATTCTTCAAAAATGTTTGTTTTTACACTGGAACACTACTCAGCCATAGGGTTTCCCATGTGATTCTGTGGTAACGAGTCCTCCTGCCAAAGCAGAAGACAAGTTCAGTCCCTGGGTCAGGAACATCGCCTGGAGGAGGAAAAGCCTAGCCACTCCAGTATTCTTGCCTGGAAAATCCCATGGACAGAGGAGCCAGGTGGGTCTGCAGTCCATGGGGTTACAAAAGAGTCAGACATGACTTAACAACAATTAGCCATAAAAAGGAACAAATCTGAATAAGTTGTAAGGTAGGTGAGCCTAGAGCCTGTTTTACAGAGTTAAGTCAGAAACAGAAAAATATCACATATTAACAGAGATGTGTATAAGAGACAGAGTACAAGAAGAAGTTGAGAAAAAGAAGAAGAAGTTGAGTNGGATCAGATGCCATGATCTTTGTTTTCTGAATGTTGAGCTTTAAGCCAGCTTTTTCACTCTCCTCTTTCACTTTCATCAAAAGGCTTTTTAGTTCCTCTTCACTTTCTGCCATAAGGGTGTTGTCATCTGCATATCTGAGGCTATTGATATTTCTCCTGGCAATCTTGATTCCAGCTTGTGCTTCTTACAGCCCAGCGTTTCTCATGATGTACTCTGCAGAGAAGTTAAATAAGCAGGGTGATGTTATACAGCCTTGATGTACTCCTTTTCCTATTTGGAACCAGTCTGTTGTTCCATGTCCAGTTCTAACTGTTGCCTCTTGACTTGCATATAGATTGTTTTTAAAGTGATTTAATTGGTCCAAACTAAGAATTGGGCTTCCCCGGTGGTGCTTGTGGTAAAGAACCCACCTGCCAAAGCAGGATATAAGAGACACTGGTTCAGTCCCTGGGTCGGCAAGATCTCCTGGAGAAGGGAATGGCAACTCACTCCAGTATTCTTGCCTGGAGTATCCCATGGACACAGGAGCCTGGCAGGCTGCAGTCTATATGGTCAGAAAGAATTGGACACAACTGAAGCAGCTTAGCATGCACACAAGAATTGTGAACATGGTCTTGTTGATTTGGGAAATTCATGATTGTTTTAATATATAGTCTGGCCTTTTCTCATTGTGGGTGTTGGTGCAGATATAGCTATCTTGTGATTGGCATAGATGTAAGGCTGATGAACGTTCACTTACTTTGATATCCAAAAGTGCTATTTATATGTACTGAAGCATCTTTCATAGCTTTACACTACAACATAGTAGATGAGAACTGTTTTTACCATATGATGATATATATATGGCTCTTTGACCTCCTATATGCCAGTACTATACCTGATGTTTAGAGTAGGGTCACGTTAATTTTAGTTAAACTGTATCCTTTATCACCAACTCATTTTTACATAATGTGTTGAATTCTGTTGTTATTGCTGATCCTCTGTCTCTCCAACTTTTCTTTTTTTATTCTCTCTTTTGTCTCACCATCTTCTGATAACTTTTCTGCAGGAATAATGAGTGACCCAATCAGAAAGCTTTCTTTCTTCATAAAACAAATGACAGTGACCTAAAATTGGCCCTAAACCTCTTGCTTCATTTACTTGTTTTTGCATGTACTTAGATGTGTAAACCTCCTTATCCTGTAAGAGCCAGTTTAAATTTATTTTTCTTTTGAACTCCTTTCCATTTGTGTAAGCTTTTTAGAAGTCTGGTTCCAGACTGTGAAACTCACAGCATATGGTTTCCCTTAGCTGGGTCAGTGTATCATATTCCTGCTTAAAAAAAAAAAAAAAAAAAGCAAATGTTACTTTATTTCTTTGAACACTTCAAAGCACTTTATATATGTTCCAATTTATTATGTATTTCTTTGATGGCTGTTGTGACTCACATCAAAGTTGTTACTGAAAATGAGATGGGAAAGTTTGCTTTTTTAAGGAAATAGCAAAATCTAGTGAATACTTGTTTCATTAGTTACCTGAGGCAGACACATTTCTAAATAATACAGTCTTAAAAATCAATTCCTAAAGTATATGACTTAGGCATGATGAGTCATGAAATTGTTGCTAGGATTCTACACTTCTTTATTTGTTATCTTTAGTCCGAATACATAATACATATCTCTTTTTTAAATGCAGAAACTGTTGCTATTTTAAAGACAAATGGGAGAAAACCTGTAAATACAACTGTATTCATTTCTTGGGATTTTCATAACAAAATGCAACAGATTATGTGGCTTAAAACAACAAAAATATCTTCTTTAGAGTTCAGCAGGTTACAAGTCCTATATCAAGGTATTGACTGGACCATGCTCTCTTCAAAACCTCTAGTTCAGGATCCTACCTTGCTGTTTCTAGTCTCTGGGTCTCTAGGCATCCCTTGAGTTTGAGGTTCAGTTCAGTTCAGTCGTTCATTTGTGTCCGACTCTTTCCGACCCCATGAACCACAGCACGCCAGGCCTCCCTGTCCATCACCAACTCCTGGAGTCCAGTCAAACCCATGTCCATTGAGTCGGTGATGCCATCCAACCATCTCATCCTCTGTCATCCCCTTCTACTCCTGCCCTCAATCTTTCCCAGCATCAGAGTCTTTTCCAGTGAGTCAGCTCTTCGCATCAGGTGGCCAAAGTATTGGAGTTTCAGCTTCAGCATCAGTCCTTCCAATGAACACCCAGGACTGATCTCCTTTAGAATGGACTAGTTGGATCTCCTTGCAGTCCAAGGGACTCTCAAGAGTCTTCTCCAACACCACAGTTCAAAAGCATGAATTCTTTGGTGCTCAGCTTTCTTTATAGTCCAACTCTCACATCCATACATGACAACCAGAAAAACCATAGCCTTGACTAGACAGACCTTTGTTGACAAAGTAATGTCTCTGCTTTTGAATATGGACATAGGTTGGTCATAACCTTCCCTCTGAGGAGTAAGCATCTTTTAATTTCATGGCTGTAGTCACCATCTTCAGTGATTTCAGAGCCCCCCAAAATAAAGTGTGACACTGTTTCCACTGTTGGCACATCTATTTCCCATGAAGTGATGGGTTCAGATGCCATAATCTTTGTTTTCTGAATGTTGAGCTTTAAGCCAGCTTTTTCACTCTCCTCTTTCACTTTCATCAAGAGGCTCTTTAATTCTTCTTCACTTTCTGCCCAAGGGTGCTCTTTACTTTCTCCCTTTAGTAGCTATTTCTCTAAGAGGATAGTAAATTTTTCATCTTTGTATTAATCTCACTCAATTTTTTACTCAGAGTAAGCCTCCAAATATTGTTAAATATTTTTTATTATAGCTGACTATTTTTAATCAGATGTTATTCTTCAAGGCCTTATTAAATACATAATAATTTGATATAGCAGCTCTTTGTCTTGGACTTACAAGCCAATTAAGGCTTAACAAATTAATAGTAAACTTTGCTATGTTCTAGTGTCACTTAAGAGAAGTAAAGGGAAACCCACTCCAGTATTCTTGCCCGGAGAATCCCAGGGACAGAGGAGCCTGGTCCCAGGGACAGAGGAGCCTGGTGGGCTGCCGTCTATGGGGTTGCGCAGAGTCAGACATGACTGAAGTGACCTATTAGCAGCAGTGTCACTTAGGGCAAATTACTATCTTATCCTCAGTTCACTAAAGGAATAGGATTGGGGATCATAGACCCTTTGCTAAGTTACTGTTATATTAAAATGAAGTGATATGGAAAAACATTAGGTACAATGCTTGACACGCAGTATATACATTAAATTGTTTTCTTTTTTTTCCCTTTAGGATTGGGATTTTTACATCTACCTGCCACCAGGGTGCCTAGTATGAGTTATTTAGTAAATTTTGTTAAGTTGAAGATGTTAATGACTTAATTCATTTACTATGAGAAATTCCAAAAGAAACCCTTAGGAATAACAAAAAATTCAGTAGGTTCATTTTAAATAATATTTACTGCTCTTAATAAGGACAGCCTTTAAGATGGAAAGTAACTTTACCTATTGATTAGATTTGGTATTTTCATGTCATAAAAACATGTTAATGTTCATTTGTATTTTTGTTGTAGTGATGTAGCTTGGTTCGATGAATCTTGGTTAAGCCGAATTAAAGAAGATACTGGTGACAACTGGAGAATAAAGGTATGCAGAATGAATGCTGGACGCACGTGATCCAAACAGCGGTTCTGAAAGTAGCATTAAGCTCAACTAAATCTCTTTTTAAAACTAACTGAAGGATGTATTTTATTGTGTATGGTTTCAGTTTTGATGGTTATATGTGTTCTTATACCATCATAATCAGACATAGCACATTTTCATTAACCAAAAACATGTATGTATTCCCCTTACTAGTTAATCCTCACTCCTAAATCGGCCCTGGATGGCCACAGATCTGCTTTTAGTCACTGTAGGTTTAATTTCTAGAAAGTGAAAGTCGCTCAGTCTTGTCGTCTTTGCCACCCCGTGAACTATATAGTCTATGTAATTCTCCAGCCCAGAATACTGGAGTAGGTAGCCTTTCCCTTCTCCAGAGGATCTTCTCAACCCAGGGATAGAACCCAGAGTCTCCCATATTGCAGGCGGATTATTTACCAGCTGAGCCACAAAGAAAGCCCAAGAATGCTGCAGTGGGTAGCCTATCCCTTCTCCAGGGGATCTTCCCTACCCAGGAATTACCAGTGTGTCCTGCATTGCAGGCAGATTTTGTACCAATTGAGCTATCAGGGAAGTCCTTAATTTCTAGAGTTCAGTGTAAATGAAATTGGACATTATGAACTCTCTGGTATTCTTTTACTCAGTGTAATGTTTTATTTAGAGACTTCATCAACGTTGCCTGTATTAGTCCTTTTTTGGTTTTTTGGGGATTAGTATTTCATTACACTGATTTAGTACAGTTTGCTTAGCCTGTTGATGAATCTTTGAACTGTTTTTAGTCTTTGTTCCTTAATACTGGTGATTTATGTCTTTTCTATTTTCTTTCTTGATAAATCTGATTTGATTTTCCATTTTTTGAATTTTTGTTTTTCAAAAGAGCAGCTTTTGTTTCCTTTTTTGTTGATTTCCTTTCTGATCTTTATTATTTCCATTCTTCTTTACATCTGCACTTTTTTTTGCTTCTTAAGGTGAAAGCTTAAATGATGTTTTAAGCACTTTTCCCTAATAGTATGCATTGCCTTAGCCACAGCCACACATTTTAACATACTGTGTTCTTATTTACATTTCACTCAAAATACTTGATAATTTCCCTTGTGATTTTTCTTTTGGCTCCTGAGTAGATTAGAATAAGTATTTCAGCTTCTAAATACTTGAGGATTTTCTATGTATCTTTTATTTATTAATTTATAAATTCCATTTTGGTTTGAGAACATACTCTGAATTCTTTTACATTTACTGAGACTTATTTTGTGACCTAATATATAGTCTGTCTTGGTGAATATTCCATGTACACTTCAAAATAACATACATTCTGCATTTCTACAAGTATAGATTATTTCACTTCTTTGATAGTATGTTTACATCTTTTATATCTATTGATTTTCTGTCTGATTATTCTGTCAGTTAAGTGAGGAAGAGTTTTCAAATCACTAATGATGATTGTGGATTTTTCAGTTTCTCCTTTCAGATCTGCTAATATTTTAATCATGTAATTTGAATCTGTGTTGTATGGTTTACATACATTAGTTTTTTATGTCTTGTTGATGAATGAATCTACTTACCATTATGAAATGACTTTCTTTATCCTGGTAATATTTTCTGTTTGAAAGTGTAATTTGTCCGATACTGATATAACCACTTATGATTTTTTTTGTGTGTTGTCTTTTTCTTTTCTTTAGTCTCTCTCTGTTTATACTGAAAATGCTGTGGACACCTAATGGGTCTTGCTTTTTAAAAAATCCAGTAACAGTCTCTTTATTTAGTTTTTTTTAATATATATTTTTTCAATCATTAGCTTTCTTATATTCCTGCTATTTAAATCCTTGAACATTTTAAACTAGCAATTTTAACTTTTGTTTTCTAATTCTTTCATCTCTCATTTTTTGGGCTTCTTTCTATTGACTGTGGTTTTTCCTAATTATAGTTCACATATTCCTGCTTCTTCGTTTGTGTAGTAATATTTTATTGGATGCTAGATAGTATGAATTTTATTATTGAGTGCTGGGGTTTTTTTGTATTTCTTTAAAGAGTGTTGGATTTTGTTCTCACAAGCAGTTAAGGTATTTGTGAATCAGTTTGATTCTTTCATGGTTTGTGGAAATGGAAAGCAGATCTAGAGTTATTTTCTCCTCTTGGACTATTTAGATTCACTAAGTTGTGACCTTTTTGAGGTCTTTATTGAATGCTTATCTGTATGAACCTGGTCATGGTCTCTTCACTCTTACTGGTGAGAATTTCAACTGTTTCTAGCCATGTACAATCTTCAGGAATTGTTCAGTTTATAGTTCCCTGGATTGTTGTTTCCTTGGAAATTATTTTTGTTTAATCTCATAGAGTTTCACCCATGCATGTGTAAATTATTGTTCAGCCAAAGAGTCAAAGGAACTACTATGCATATTTCTGGAGCTCTTTCTTTCCATAGCTCTCACCTCTTCATTTATCTACTCTGCAAATCCCAACCACCTTGACCTTCCTGAACTTCTGATGTCTATCTTCTCAAATCCACTAGAATGTCAGGCTTTGTTTAGTTTCCACCTCCCTATGCCGTGGTATGAAAATTACCTCTAGAGAGAAATCTTAGACTAGTATACGCCTTTTTTGTTTTTCTTCTCTCAGAAATTAGAGTTTTATATTGTCTTTTGGCTAAGCTTGAAGATAATATTCCTGTTTTCTACTTGTTACAAATGACTAAAGGTGGACATGCTCATAGCTAAATTTTCCAAGTTAGTACTTGAATTTTAACTTAGCCACAATTTAGTTGTGGCTCATTTTAAATAGAATCACTGTGGTTAAACTATGTAAGCAGTAAAACATTTTTTCTTTAATAAAACTCTGAATAAAGCTTTGATGTTTAAAAATTAACGTGTACTTGTATTTGATAGAACTCCACTATGTATTTTTGCTGTCCTTTTTATTGGGAAGTTTTTATTGTCTTTCATCTTGACATGTATTTTCTTTCATTATTAATATTAAATGATTTAAATCTTATTTTTTCTTCTGTTAGGCTAGTAATTTAAAGAAGGTACTTCAAGGAATTATGAGTTACTACAATGAGGTATGAAAATCATCTGACTATTTAAATATAAAATACTCTGTGATAATTACATTGACAATGAAACATGACTTGCTTTTAGTTTATAACGTTTTATGATGTATAATTCATAATTGAAAGATATTATTTTCTCCATTTTTAGTACACTCAAATTTTGTGAACATAGAAGGGCTAAAGCTTAATATATTGTTTTGTAAAATAATGTTTATATGTTGCTACTCTTTAAGTTGAATATTTTCTCAAATAAAATTGCTTACATCTTTATGTAATTTGATTTTATGCAGTGCTATAAATAATTAAATTGAAGTACTTTTCTGTTTAAAGTATTATTCTGTTTCTTTCCAGTGTAAACAGCAGCAAAATACACTATGAAATTATGCTTGTGCAAATGAATTGAAGAAGAATGCAAAATAAAAGTAGTATTAAAGTCACATTAGATATTACATTATTCAAGTTCTTTTTCTTATTCATTATTATAAGAAATTCTCTACTAGGATTATTTGATATTAGAAGGTTAATTGCTTAGTGTGTGAAAGCTTTTGGTCTGGTTTTGCCATTAAAGATTTTATTTTTAAATTTTTGTTCAATTGAACTTGTTTCTTCCAAGTAATTTTAGAACTAAAATTTTTTAATTCATTAATGCCTAAAACTCATTTTGAAGTTTTGTTTGTTTTTTGTCTTTTTAATGCCAAGAATACTTTTTAGTAACTTGAAAAAAACAGTCTTGGGAATTCCCTGGCAGCTCACTGATAGAACTTAGCACTTTCACTCCCAGGGCACTGGTTCAGTCCCTGGTTGGAAAATTAAGATCCCACAAGCCATGTGGCACAACAAAAAAATAGAATGAAAGTTGTTCCATCTCTGAGTTGTGTCCCACTCTGCAATCCCGTGGACACCATGCAGAAAAATTATAGAGCCAGCAAAAATTAATCATTTAAATCTGTTATTCATTTGTCAAAGTGTGACCGTTTATTTTGTGTTTCTCTGTTCATCAAGACTATATCAAAATATTTTGAATATTCTTTGACTTAACATAAATCTGTTTATTTTTTATGGAAAGGCATAAGTTTTATCATAGTAGATCAGGCCAGGGGCTTCTTAAACAATTCCTCTCTCTGACAGTGGAGTAAAATGATACTTGGTATAAAACCATGTTAGTTGCATTTGGTTGGTTCTCAAAATTATAGGAGCTTGCTTGCACTTTGCTAACTGGTTTTAGTCAATAATTGTGGTTTTGTCATTTGTTAATTTATCTGAATCATTTCATGAACCTATTTATAGAATTTATCTTCCTTATAACAACTAAATGTAGTTAGTTCTCTGTAGCCTACATAAGTGAGTGATCTAATTTATTTTTAACACTGCAGTTTTTGGGGCAACAGATTTCTGAAGAACTTATCCCTGATTTAAACCAGATAACTGAATGTTCAGATTCGGTGGAGCTTGGGAGATTGCTCCAGCTTATTTTAGGTTGTGCTGTCAACTGTGAAAAGAAACAAGGTAAGTGAATTTCAATTATTTGAGAATATCTACTTTCTAGAAACAACCTGCATTGCTTATAAGAAATAGCATAATAATGCAATATTGAGGGTTGGTAGAAGGCCAGATGTTCTGAATTCAAGCACAGCTCTGCCATTAAAAAGCTACAGATCTTCAGTATAATTGTATTTCTGGATTCTGAGATTCATATTCAGTGGCTAAATAAAATGTACTTTAATTAGCTTAATTTAATCAGTGCTTAGGACTTAGTGGATATTCAATAAAAATTGTCCTTATTCATTTGATAAGCTTTCTCTTTCACATATAGAACCTTATGTTGGTTCAGATTTTCATAAATGATTATGCAGCTGCTAAATTATAATCCAGGCTTCTTCAGGTGATATTCTGCTATTTTCAGAAGAATGCCTTCAATGTGTCCTCCAGATAAGCAGCCTGATGATATAAATGGAATTGAGGACTATATTAGTATATCTGAACACAGTAATCCATATCGAGCTAAGTACAAAAAGAGTGTTTTTGGTTGAAAGTAATGAGTAAAATGATGAACTGAACACACCAAGATCTCCTTCTCTCAGGAGCTGGCATCAGTCTGGGTGATGAGATTTTTGATTCTAATATTTTTTGCATGACTCATCCAAAACTGGCTTTAGGACATCACCTTTTTTAGAGGATGTTGGGTGCTGAAGTCTGTAAAATACTTTAAGTCAGAACCTTAGAAAATATTCAGTGTTATCTAACTAATGAAGAGAACACATAAGACGAGAATTCATTCAGGAAGGAGAAAAATAAAATATATGAAATCAGCTATAGTTTATCAATAAAAAAAGGGTTAGGGTATCAGAAAACTTTCACATTAGGCCATTTCTATTATTAACTGGCTGTTTTCTCTTGGGCAAGTGAGTACTTCTCTATAGGTTTTAAGCTATCCTTTGCTGTGCAAAAAACTTTTAAGTTTAACTAGGTCCTATTATTTATTTTTATTTTTATTACTCTAAGGAGGTGGACCCAGAAAGATATTGTAGCAGTTTATGTCAAAAAGTGTTCTGCTTATATTTTCCTTTTGAGAGTTTTACAGTATATGGTCTTATATGTAGGTCTTTAATCTATTTAAAATTTATTTTTGTGTATGATGTTAGAGAATGTTGATTCATTCTTTTACATTTACCTATTCAGTTCTTCCAGTGCCACTTATTGAAGAGACTGTCTTTTCTCCGTTTTATATTCTTGCCTCCTTTGTTATAGATTAATTGACCATAGGTATGTGAGTTTATCTCTGGACTTTCTATCCTGTCCCATAGATCAACACCTCTGTTTTTGTGCCATTACCAAACTGTTTGATTACTGTAGCTTTTGATTACTGTATAGTCTGAGGTCAGGGAGCCTGTTTCCTTCAGCTCTCTTTTTCTCTTTCAAGATTGCTTTAGCTATTCAGGGTCTTTTGTGTTTCCATACAAATTTTAAGATATTTTTGTTCTAGAGTGAAAAAATGCCATTGGTAATTTGATAGGGATTGTACTGAATCTGTAGGTTACCTTTGAGTAGTGTAGTCAGTTTGACAATATTGATTCTTCCAACCCAAGAACTTGGTATATCTTTACATTTGTTTGTGTTAGCCTAGACTGTTGGTGGGAACATAAATTGGTACAGCCACTATAGAGAATATAGCTGTTAAAAACTAAAAATAGATTTGATTCACTCTTGGGCATATATCTGAAGAAAACTAATTGGCAAAGATACTTGCACCCCAAGTTGATTGCAGCACTATTTACAATAGCCAAGGCATGGAAGCAGCCTAAATGTCCATCAGCAGATAATGCTTAGGAAGATGTGGTACATATATACAATGGAAGATTACTCAGCCATAAAAAGGAATGAAATAATGCTATTTGCAGCAATATGGATGCAATTAGAGATTGTTACTAAGTGAAGGAAGTCAGACAGAGAAAGACATATATCGTATGATATACTAATATGTGAAATCTAAAAATTGTACAAGTGAGTTTATTGATAAAACAGGAACAGATTCACAGGCTTAGCAAACAAGCTTATGGTTGCCACAGGGGAAAGGTGGGGAGGGCGGATAAACTAGGGTACTGAGATTAACACATGCAAACTACTATGTTCTACTCAATACTCTGTAGTAACCTAGATGGGAAAAGACTATGAGAAAGACTGGATGCATATGCGTTACTACATTTCTGTACACCTAGAATGAGCACAGCATTGTAAATCAACTGTATTCCAATATAAAATAAAAATTAAAAAGGTAAAGGAATGTTTGCCTCAGGGGAAAAAGAAAGAACATAGATGATTCATGGGAAGAGGTAAAAATTAACATTGAACTCCAGCATTAACAGGAGTTTGGAAAAAACTAATTCTAACTCTTGTACATGACTTAAGCAGTTCAGGACTTCAATGGAGGGTTTAACTACAGATGTGAAATAGCAAGAGAATTTGAATTAGAAGTGGAACTTAAAGATTTGACTAAATCTCATGAGAAAATGTTAATAGATGAGTTGGTTCTTATGGATGAACAAAGAAAATGGGGTTTTGAGATGGAATCTACTCCTGGTGAAGATGCCATGAAGATTGCTGAAATGACAACAAACAATTGAGAAATTACATAAACTTAGTTGATGAAGCAGTAGCAGGATTTGAGGAGACAGACTCTAGTTTTGAAAGAAGCTATACTGTGTGTAAAATGATATCAAACAGCACTGGATGTTATAGAGAAATTTGTGAAAGGAAGAGTCAGTTGATACGACAGACTTCACTGGTGTCTTATTTTAAAGAAATTGCCACAGACACCCCAGCTTTCTCTAGTGTCCTCTTTGGTTTTTTTCTACAGCCATCACCATCAAGATATCAATAAGATCCTCTATTAGTAAAAGGATTAGCACTTACTAAAGTCTCAGATGTTAGTTAGGATTTTGTTAAAGCAATTTTTAGTTCAGGTTTGTACATTGCTTTTTTAGATATAATTCTGTTGTTACTTAATTGATTACAGTAGTTTATAAACAGACCTTTTATATGTACTGGGAAACTAAAAAATTCATGTGACTCATTTTATTGTGATTATTGCTTTATTGTCTGGAACTAAGACTAGAGACCTCTTCAAGAAAATTAGAGATACTAAGGGAACATTTCATGTAAAGATGGACTCGATAAAGGACAGAAATGGTATGGACCTAACAGAAGCAGAAGATATTAAGAGGTGGCAACAATACACAGAAGAACTGTACAAAAAAGGTCTTCACAACCAAGATAATCACAATGGTGTGACCACTCACCTAGAGCCAGACATCCTGGAATGTGAAGTCAAGTGGGCCTTAGAAAGCATCACTACAAACAAAGCTAGTGGAGGTGATGGAATTCCAGTTGAGCTATTTCACATTCTGAAAGATGATGCTGTGAAAGTACTGCATTCAGTATGCCAGCAAATTTGGAAAACTCATCAGTGGCCACAGGACTGTAAAAGGTCAGTTTTCATTCAATCCCAAAGAAAGGCAATGCCAAAGAATGCTCAAACTACCGCACAATTGCACTCATCTCACACGCTAGTAAAGTAATACTCAGAATTCTCCAAACCAGGCTTCAACAATACATGAACCGTGAACTTCCAGATGTTCAATCTGGTTTTAGAAAAGGCAGAGGAACCAAAGATCAAATTGCCACCATCCGCTGGATCATTGAAAAAGCAAGAGAGTTCCAGAAAAACATCTATTTCTGCTTTATTGACTATGCCAAAGCCATTGACTATGTGGATCACAACAAACTGTGGAAAATTCTGAAAGAGATGGGAATACCAGACCACCTAACCTGCCTCTTGAGAAACCTACATGCAGGTCAGGAAGCAACAGTTGGAACTGGACATGGAACAACATACTGGTTGCAAATACGAAAAGGAGTACGTCAANTTTGAGCAAACTCTGAGAGACAGTGAATGACAGGGAAGCCTGGTGTGCTGCAGTCCATGGTGTTGCAAAAAGTCAGACACGACTTAGTGACTGAACAACAACAACGAAAAAGACTAGCAACAGCAAGTGCTCGCAATGATGAGGAGGGATGAAATTACCAAACATTGTTAGTACATGCACTTCAGAAAACAGGTCGACGGTTTCTTAGTGAAAGTTGCTTTTAGTATTGATATAATACAATAACTTGAATTTACTTTTTAAGATAAGGGTTATCAAATTATGTACCATGAACCAAATTTGAAGGTTTATTAAACACACACACACTTGCACAAACAAGAATATGCATCAGAGACTACATATGACCTGAAACAACTGAAATATTTACTTTGTGGCTCTTTACAGAAAATGTTTGCCAACCCTGTTGAAAGTCAGACGCTTTTGAACTTTTGGGGTCATAGTCCACAGGAATACATTATGTATTCATCCCAGTATTTTCATCCATCCGTCTATCTACCTACCTACCTATCAATCAGTCTTCTATTGACTACTGAAATAAAAGTTGCACAAAAAGTTGCATAATAACCCTAACCTCCATTTAGGGCTTCCCTTGTGGCTCAGAAGGTAAAGAATCCACCTGCAATGTGGGAGACCTGGGTTCGATCCCTGGGTTGGGAGGATCCCTTGGAAAAGTGAAAGGCTACCGACTCCAGTATTCTGGCCTGGAGAATGCCATGGACTGTACAATCCATGGGTTCACAAAGAGTAGGACACGACTGAGCGACTTTCACTTTCATTTTTCCACTTAAGTTGCAACTCTCCTTTGTCTCCTTTCCTACCTTTTCTTACTGCATTATTTAATTAAAATTCTAAATATAACTTACTACCTCTTTGCCTAAAATATTCACCTATCTTTATCTGGACAGCTCCATCACCCAGGACTCAGGCCAGCCTCCTCTCCTGTGAAGCTTCCACAGCTCCTGCAGGCTCAGTCACTGCCCCTTCCTCTGTGCTTCCCCCCACCCCACCCTCACCCTGTGCCTTCTGCCATGCTGATCTTCACCACTGAAGTGAAGAAGTAAAATCACTCAGTCGACTTCTTCTCCGGAGATGGCAATGGCAACCCACTCCAGTACTCTTGTCTGGAAAATCCCACAGATGGAGGAGCGTGGTAGGCCCCAGTTCATGGCATCGCAAAGAGTCGGACACGACTGAGCGACCTCACCACTGAGCTGGCCCCAATCTGTTGTCCTGCACATAATTTCCTGACTGTATATTTTCCAGGGTAGGAGCTGCTTTTCATTCATCATTCTGGACATGTGCCTGTCACATAGTGCCTGCTCATTAAATATCTCAGAAATGAATGAGTGAATAAATTAACAAATGAAAGAATGGTTAACAAATGAAAGTGGTTAAATGAATTAACGAACAAAGAGCTAAGCACTTCTAGGTCCCAGGTTGTTTCTCATTTCATTAAATCTGCCTTTTAGTTCAGTTCAGACACTCAGTTGTATCTAACTCTTTGTGACCCTATGGACTGCAGCACGCCAGCCTTCCCTGTCCATCACCAACTCCCGGAGATTGCTCAAATCTGCCTTTGCTTGCATAGTAATTGTTTTAAAAAGAAAGTAACACAGTTTTCACTCAAGTATATGATGTCTCTTGATTTAGATTAGAAGCTTCTAAAGGGCATGTGCATCTTCTCACTATGCTTTTCATTCTCTCAGATCTAGATATATCAGGGTGTGATAAAGTTTCTGAATGCTCACTTTTGCAATATAATTGTACAACAACAATTTTCTTCACTTGTTTTGAGGGAAGTTTCTGCAAAGGTTTTATTTCAAAGAGAGTGTTGTAATAAGATGTTATCCTAGCACAGTCATGAAAAAGAAATAACCCGCTGATTTATTTTTTTTGCTGATAGCAGAAACATTCAACGTTCCATCTCTTTAGATGTTTAAATGAGAGCCTATATTTCAAACCTTCAGAACATATATTATTTGCTTGTGTAAAACATGATAATATGGGCTCAGTGGAAACGCTATTCACAGTCTCTTTCATGTCCTAGTCAAACTTTCAGAAATACTTTTTAAAGGAACATACCTACTACATTAAGCTTGAACTTATTAGTGTGCAGAAAGTATTCAAAGAAATAGTTCACAAGTATGAAACTTTATTTCTGGTAGCTGATTTGAAGAGATAAAATTGGGCAAGAATAAAAGGACCAAGATTAAGCTCCTCCATAAATGTGAGAATAAACAGAAGCACAGACATGCTGATTAGCACAACCCTTATCTGCTGACTTCAGATCAATGGTTCTCAACCAAGAGGGACTGTGCACCCCAGGGGACATTTGATGTCTGAAGATATTTTGGTTATCTCAACTGGGACCTTGCTACTGGCATCAAGTGGACAAAAGCCAGAGATGCTGATGGTTCTAAACACCCCACAATACAAAGAACAAGCCCCCACATTAAAGAATGATCTGGCTCCACATGTCAGTAGTAGGTTGGGAAAGCATGCCCTAGATCTAAACAGTTCCTCATCACTGAGGCAAAACAGTAGAAAAAGATGGGTTCACATTCCTAATTACTCTCCTTTTCCCCCCAAACCTAGAATTAGGAGGAAATGAATTATGATGCTATTTTCATAGTTCAATAAAGATAGCATTTGGAAAGAAATAGGATAGGGAAAAATGGGGGTGGGAGGAGGATTTCAAGCAACTAAGTTCTTAGAAGGAAAACATATTTTAGACATTTTCATTTCCATTGTAGGAAATGTTAGCATCAGCAGTGGGTTTTAACCATTCAGGCAGATGGGTTATTGGAACTAAAGTCATACTACGAGGCCTACACCTACTCCAGGAGTAAAATTTCCCAAGAACTAAGTGGATTTTAGATACAAGAGACTTGCAATGGCTTTAATTAGCATTTCAGTTCTCATGGATGANTGAGAGCCTATATTTCAAACCTTCAGAACATATATTATTTGCTTGTGTAAAACATGATAATATGGGCTCAGTGGAAATGCTATTCACAGTCTCTTTCATGTCCTAGTCAAACTTTCAGAAATACTTTTTAAAGGAACATACCTACTACATTAAGCTTGAACTTATTAGTGTGCAGAAAGTATTCAAAGAAATAGTTCACAAGTATGAAACTTTATTTCTGGTAGCTGATTTGAAGAGATAAAATTGGGCAAGAATAAAAGGACCAAGATTAAGCTCCTCCATAAATGTGAGAATAAACAGAAGCACAGACATGCTGATTAGCACAACCCTTATCTGCTGACTTCAGATCAATGGTTCTCAACCAAGAGGGACTGTGCACCCCAGGGGACATTTGATGTCTGAAGATATTTTGGTTATCTCAACTGGGACCTTGCTACTGGCATCAAGTGGACAAAAGCCAGAGATGCTGATGGTTCTAAACACCCCACAATACAAAGAACAAGCCCCCACATTAAAGAATGATCTGGCTCCACATGTCAGTAGTAGGTTGGGAAAGCATGCCCTAGATCTAAACAGTTCCTCATCACTGAGGCAAAACAGTAGAAAAAGATGGGTTCACATTCCTAATTACTCTCCTTTTCCCCCCAAACCTAGAATTAGGAGGAAATGAATTATGATGCTATTTTCATAGTTCAATAAAGATAGCATTTGGAAAGAAATAGGATAGGGAAAAATGGGGGTGGGAGGAGGATTTCAAGCAACTAAGTTCTTAGAAGGAAAACATATTTTAGACATTTTCATTTCCATTGTAGGAAATGTTAGCATCAGCAGTGGGTTTTAACCATTCAGGCAGATGGGTTATTGGAACTAAAGTCATACTACGAGGCCTACACCTACTCCAGGAGTAAAATTTCCCAAGAACTAAGTGGATTTTAGATACAAGAGACTTGCAATGGCTTTAATTAGCATTTCAGTTCTCATGGATGATTTTAAAGGGGATTAGAAAGTTGAAATCTGATGCATCTCTAGAAAAGCTAACCAGGGTTAGTCATTACAAAGGATATTTTAATATTACTAGGTAAATGGAAATATTCCCGTTTCAAAGGGACAATTCAAAGGAAGTGTATTCATTGGCCCTTATGACAGACATACCAGCATCATGGAAGATATCCAAGGAAGACTATTTTCCATTATCTCTACACCTATACTTGCATTGCAAAATAATCTTTACTACAATAAATATTGGTTATTTGCTTCCAAAGGGAAAAACAAAAACAAAATTGCTCAAACTAAATATTTTAACAATATATATGGATGTGAGGTTTTTATGAAAAGTCCTTTCAGTGGAGGCTACTACAATTAATTAGTTGGGATTTTGACCGAAACATCTGTGAATACTGCTGTCTTTCTTAATGTCTGATTCTAGAACAGTATAACACTGTTGTATATTCCTAAGCACAGAGGTCTCCAAACTCCCCAGGGACATATACTAACCACCAGTCTGTGATAAATATTTCTTCTTTTGCCTCTTCCATTGCATTTGCCACGTCTTCAAAATATCCTTTGGCATTAACATACCTGAAAGACAAATTTTCTGTTTCATTATTTTAACCAAAAAGATAAAAAAAGAAACCTATCTTATGGCAAAACAGAAGACAGAAGTCACTGCCTAGAATCTCTACAAAACCACCAGCTTACTTTGTATAACTGGAAACAAAAACTGAGAAACTATGTTCTGTTTGCTATGCAGGAAGTACAGTAAGTAGACAGAAGTAGGCAATCGGATTCTTTTCTGCTGAGAGAATAACAAATTGAATGCTCTCATTGTATGAGGTCAGATACACTCTCCCACCCTGCTGAACTCACACACCATTGTTCTTCTGAGACTGAAAGCAGACCAATTTCTAATCCATGGGAAGAATAACATGCTAAGCAAAATTTTATTTAAAAGAAATACCTACCAAGTAAATTTCTTTTTCTTAAATTATGGCTAATGACTTAAATAAACTTTTCATTTGCATCATTAAGAAAATGTATGACGTTAACTTTTAAAATCAGACTTGACAATCTAAAGCTAGCTA
>SJYW01050250.1:1289461-1397770 GCA_006410735.1 Raphicerus campestris
GTGAAGAGTTGACTCATTGGAAAAGACTCTGATGCTGGGAGGGATTGGGGGGCAGGAGGAGAAGGGGACAACCGAGGATGAGATGGCTGGATGGCATCACCTACTTGGTGGACATAAGTTTGAGTGAACTCCGGGAGCTGGTGATGGACAGGGAGGCCTGGTGTGCTGTGATTCATGGGGCTGCAAAGAGTCGGACACGACTGAGTGACTGAACTGAATGGTGAGAAAAATCTCTGAGCCATTAAGATAAAACTCGGTAGAGAAAATTAGCTGAACTCTCCCATAAGAAACACTTAGTAGACAGGGAGTTAACTAAATTTCCTGTTAGTATTTTGAATGACTAAAAACATAATGAGACCATGTGCTTTTTCTTGTTTTCTTGGAGTCTGGGCAGAAGGCAAAATGGGTGAGATGATTTTAAAAGCCACCAGAACACCTATACAAGAAACACTTAGAGAAGGAGGAGTCAATTACAAGACCCTCATGCTTGGTAACCATCTCCAGAGTATATAATAGAAATAATTTATTAGAAGGTTGAAGAAATTAGTAAGAAGCATCTCTTTGCAAAGAGTTTTCAGGGCACTATTTATTCATCGATCTATTTTCTAAAATGGCAACCTCAGTAACACACAGACACTTGGTTTTATTTTCTAATTCTCCCTGAACCTTTGTTCCCTGTTTCCTAGAATCACCACCATAAGGGGAAATACTATTTCTTGCTAGTTAAGTTTTCTCTTAAATGTTTTAAAAATGCTGTCATTGCCTTTACATAAATCTTACAAACTCCTCAGATTTATGCCCAAGTATTTATATCTAAGGCTTACGTTATTAAATTGTAACAAAGTTTTACTAAGTTGCAATTTTTATTTTAAAACATTCCCAACATGCACAAAAGACAGGAAAAGATAATCCGCTCCCATATGCCCACTACACATATGCAAAAACTGTAAGTATGCTTTCCCTTTGTTTTAAAGAAAATTCCAGATATGCCATCTCTGAAGATAGGAACATTTTCATGCATAACTAAAATGCTACTGTCACAGCAAAGAAAATTAACAGAAGCACAGGAAGTGATATTTAGTACCTAAATGTTCATCTGCAGAGAAATGGATAAAGATGTAGCATACATATATACATATATGATGACATATTCTTAAGCCATAAAAAGAACCAAATAATGTCATTTGCAGCANAAAATTAACAGAAGCACAGGAAGTGATATTTAGTACCTAAATGTTCATCTGCAGAGAAATGGATAAAGATGTAGCATACATATATACATATATGATGACATATTCTTAAGCCATAAAAAGAACCAAATAATGTCATTTGCAGCAACAGGGATTATTATGGTTATATTATCATATTAATCTTATATTATCATACTCAGTGAAGTCAGAGAAAAATATATGCTATCACTTATGTGGAATCTAATTTAAAAATGATACTAAGTGAACTTATATACAGAAAAGACTCACAGATTTCAAAAACAGAGTTACCAAAGGGGAAGTGTGGATGGGGAGATTATTTAGGAGCTTGGGATTAATACACACACCCATACATAAAATAGATGACTAATGAGGGCCTATTGTATGGCACAGGGAACTCTACTCAACATTCTGTAATAACCTGTATAGAAAAAGAATCTGGAAAAGAATGAATGCATAACTGAATCACTGTGTTGTACACCTGAAATACAAAATTGTAAATCAACTGTGTTCAGATAAAATTAATAAAGTAAAATGGCATGTTACCATTTGTGAATCAAAATCCATATAAGATCTACCCCTTATGTTAGAAAATTCAGTCTTCTTATCCTCTTCTATTTTTAAAAAACTAGTGCTCCCACCTTTGTTTTTCTAAATTATGTCTTTTTCCTTGGTGGAGAAACCCTGCCAATTGACCTGCAGAACATCCTGCAGTCTGAATCTGTTTGCCTCCTAATGGTACCACTTTTTCTATTTCCTTTTAGCAGTTTTTGTCCTGAAAATTAGTTCCACAAGTTCTATTAGATCCAGTTCAAATACTTTTTTTGCAGGAACACAATAGGAAGAGCTGCTGTTTATCTCATGATATTCAGAAAGTCCTTAATATCTAATGGTAGCATTCTTAGTAATGCTGAGATTGTTCAGTGGTTTCATGAGGCAAAATCCTTGTCCTTTTGTTATAAAATTCCCCATTAACCTGTCTTCTGATGGTTTTGTCCATTGATCAAAATTTGCTTAAATAAATTATTTCTAGTGATGTGCTGGAGTCTGCTCCATTAGCTCATAAGAGCCTTTCTTTGCAAGTCCATGTTCAAAAACTTCATTTGGTAGCTTGAAATTAACCATGATAGAAGTATTTACACAAAAATCAGCCAGTCCTACAAATCAGAGCTTTTATTTTTAGAGGGCCAGTTTATCACTGCATCATTACTTCATGGCTTAAAAATCACAGTTTTATAATTCTGCCTTTAACCCCACATTCATAAACCAAAATTATTCTGTGAAGAGCATTTTCTCAATGAGGGCTATCTGGCAATCCTAAAAAACAATGCTTCATTACAGGTCCCCTTCAGTATGGGCTTCTGTTGTGGCTCAGCTGGTAAGAATCTGCCTGCAATGCAGGAGACCTGGGTTTGATCCCTGGGGTTGGGAAGATCCCCTGGAGAAGGGAAAGGCTACTCACTCCAGTGTTCTGGCCTGGAGAATTCCATGGACTATACAGGCCATGGGGCTGCAATGAGATGGACATGACTGAGTGACTTTCACTTTTACTATAGGTCCCTCAGAGTAGATACTTCTTTGCCTTTCAGAGCTAAACCTCGTTTGAAAACGCTTTGTTCATTTATCTGTACCTCTGCCTGATCCTCAGCTTTAAAAATCTGTCTCTCCATCTTGCAGGGTTAAGGTAACATACTCAAATATTATAATAATTAATATGTATGGACTCATTCATACCATCACATGAAAATTAAACCATGCTTTCCTCTTTATCTATGCACTGTTCTTGCCTTCTGTTGGACTGAGATTTCTTTGTTAAATTTCTTATTTCTGTTGTTATAATTCTTATTAGTATTAATATTACTTATATGGTCGAAAGTCATAAAAAAACCTCTTAGTACTTCCTTTCTTGTTGGTCTGCTGGTGGAATGGCTTTATTTTTCTGAAAATGTATTTATTTTGCTTTCATTTTTGAAAGATGGAATAGAAATAATATATAGAAAGCACTTTGAAGATACTGTCCCTTTTATCCATCATTTCCTTAAGAAGTCAGCTCTGTATCACTGTTATCCTATGAAGGCGATTAACTTTTTTCTTTTGATTGCTTCAAAATTTGTCTGTCCTTGGTATTCAGCAGTTTTAGTATGAAGTGTGGTGCTCTTTGACTTATTCTGTGTGAGTTATTTGAATTTTTGGCTTGGTATTTTAAATCAATTTTGGAAAATTCTTGGTCTTTACCTTTTTGTAAGTTGTTTCTGTCCCATTACTTCTCTTTTCTACTCCTATGAGTCTAGTTTCATAGAAGGTAGGACTTTCCACTCCTTTCTCCTTTTTTTCTCTGCATTCTTCAGTACATATATTGTCTTTAGATATCACATTGAGTTTCCTTTAAGAATCAGTGAAACCAACTTGATCTGCATGGACAGCCTTGACTGTTTTGGGACACAGCTTGATGTGGGAGGTAGGAGCTGGTGTCTGGAACCAGAATATCTGATTTCAAAGCCCTGAGCTGTAGTTGGTTGGAGGCAATATTCAGCTTCTCTGCACTATCCTTTTCTCATTCTATAAGGGTTAATAGTGATGACAGCCTCTGCAGTTGCTGTGAGAATTACATGAGGTTGTATACAAAAAGCCATTTATATACAAAAAGTTTTGCCATATACAGAATACTTGGTAGTTTACTTAACATTCCATGAATCTTGTTATGAATCCTTGAAATGCCTTTTTATGGGAGAGGAAGAAATGATACTGCTTCTAGGGACAAAAGTATGTCCCTATAGAATGGAATGAGTTTCCCTGGTGCAAAGAAATATGGGTTCGGTTCCTGGGTCAGGAAGATGCCCCGGAGGAGGAAATGGCACCCACTCCAGTATTCTTGCCTGGGGAATCCCATGGACAGAGAAGCCCGGTTGGCTACAGTCCATGGGGTCACAAAGAGTCAAACATGACTTAGCGACTAAACGACACAGAACGGCGTATCCTACAGTTACTCTGTACTTCTGTTGCTTACTCTGCTTTCTGTTAACAGTTATCTGCATCCTGTGAGCCAGGTGTTGTGTGAGGGACTCAGAAACAGAGAAGGATGCGGCTGGCTGGTGGGCCTCCAAGTACTCAGTGAGGTGGCTTCAGAATTCCCTGGGAATAATTCTAGGATAGAGTCTTACTGGTATCCGGGTGGTCTAAGTATTTTTTTTTTTTTCCTTCAGTGTGAAACATAAAAATCTTCCTAGGGTTCTATAAAAATGCATTATCTTACCTTCTGAACTTAAAAGTAAGTTCATTTCAGTTGTCAACTTTAATATTAAAAGAGGGCACTCTGCTTATCAAAACGGAAAAGTCATACTGCTCTTAAATAAATAACTGTCCGTCACAGTTATCTTGCTTCAGTCTGATTAACTTCTATTCTCTGAGGATCACAGGATTCTAATATTGCATTTTAAAAGTCAGAGATTTTATCCTGCAGCATGACTGAAAATCAAATCCTTTAGCAACTTCTGTTCAAACATTTCAGAAAGCATAGGCTTGTTCAGAGTAATTTCTGAATTCTGGCAGTGAATTGAGGAAGTTATCATTTTAATGGCATGAATAAAAAGTCAATATTAGAAACTAATAATTCTGAATTTTATTTTCTCAAACAAAATACTAATGAATAGAAAATAGAATTATGCACTTATGCTTCTGTTTATTATTTGCAAGCATTTTCTTAGTGATCTTAAACAATTAAAAAAATAGGAATATATTATTCCTTGGGTTTGGCATTTTCTCTTGTATTCTTGAAATTTAGAAAGCCATACCCTTGAACAATATGGGATCAGGAAAGTTAGGGGTTAAAATTTACCACATGTTAAATGCTTTCTCTCCATTGTCCTTATTTTGTCTTCCACATCGTTTCTGCCATTTGTTGTTTTAATTGAGCATTTTATGTGACTTGAATTTTTCTCCTTTCTTAGCGTATGACTTATACTTCAAAAGTGTTTTCCAGTGGTTGCCTTGGAGTTTGTATATATATTTATAATATCAATAAAAGTCCACTTTCAAATACTGTGTTTGTTCAAAGTGAAAGTTAAAGTCACTCAGTCGTATCCGACTCTTTGGGACCCCATATAGTCCATGGAATTCTCCAGGCCAGAATACTGGAGTGGGTAGCTGTTGCCTTTGCCAGGGGATCTTCCTGACCCCGGAATCGAACTGGGGTCTCCTGCATTACAGGTGGATTCTTTACCAACTGAGCTACAAGGGAAGCCCAGTAGCTCATACAAGGTTGCATTCCTGATTCCTTCCCTTGCATTTTGTATGCACTGCTGCCATTTCATTCATAAATAAGCTGCAATCATTACATAGATTGTTTCTGTATAATTCTGAACAAGCTGTTACTTGTTATAAATTAAGAGTGAGAAATAAAAGTTTTAGTTTTACCTTCACTTACATCTTTTCTAATGTTCTTCCTTTGCATAGATCTGAGTTTCTGACCTATATCATTTTCCTTCTCTCAGAGAAATTGTTACCTTTTCTTGCAAGGTGGGTCAATTTATTTGAAGAATAAACTTCCTCACTTTATGTTTGTCTTAGAAAGCCTCAATTTCTCTGTCACTTTTGTAGGATAATGTTCTCAAACAAAAAATGAAATTTGTTCTCGAAATGTTATTTTTACTCATTTTTTCACCCTACCTCTATGATAAAAAGTGCTCCAACTCACACTGAGGGGCTAACTCATGGCTGTGCCATGCCTTTCTTTGAAATGACCAGTTCCAGAGTTAAAGGACTCCATGTGGAAAGAAAAATGTTATTTAGTAACACTTGAAACTGTTTTAAATGAAAAGTAATAATCCGCATCTTGCTTCCTTTGATATGCCAGATGTGGTCTCCACTGAATTTGTGCTTCCCCAGGGCAAACTCACCTTCAGCAAAGAACACTGGAAACCAAAGCATCACGTGGATCAAAAAAGAAAATCACACAAAATAAGAGTTTTCTCTTCCTGCTCAGTGCTCTGTGGTGATCTAAATGAGAAGGAAATCCAGAAAAGAGCGGATGTATGTATACATACAGCTGATTCAATTTGCTGTGCAGCAGAAACTAACAATGTAAAGCAACTATACTCCAAAAAATCATTTAAAAAAAGAATTTGTGGTGGATTCCATCTTCTAAAATAATTCCAAGTGATGACAGCATATCTGGGACTAATATAAATCCTCCCCAAGTGATTTACAAGAAAATGGAGGAGGGGGCGGCAGAGGATGAGATGGTTGGATAGGAGCGCCGACTCAACAGACATGAATTTGAGAAAACTCCAGGAGACAGTGGAGGACTGAACAGCCTACGTGCTATAGTCCACGCGGTCACAAGAGTCGCATGCAACTAAACACCACCACAACAGCAAGTGATGACAACGAGGAAAATATGATGAATTTTTCAAAGCACTGCTAATTTACAAGCACACGGAAAACTTAAAGCAGTGCAATGCTGCATACTCAATTATTGGATGATTAATGGACACTCAATGAGTGTCAATTATGATTAACTTTCTAACAGTTCAGGTAAATAAGGCATCCAGGTACTGGGATAGTCATGAAATATTTCATAATTTCTAGCATTTACCTACATTTTTTACTCTCCACTTTCAACAGTTCCCTTTAATTTTATAGCTATCTTCTGGAGAACCATAATTTACCCGGAGTTACACAACAATTAGTCAGAAAATTAATTGGAATGCAGGATGAACTTTAAGTAACTCATCTTTTACAGAATATTGGAGTGTAGAGTTAATTAGCAGTGATTAAAAGAATGGTGTTTAACTTTAGTGTTATGTTAATGTTTCAGAGTTTGGACTTAAATGTCAATGTGTCATGGAAAAACCTTACTAACCCAACATCAGCTGATTATGCAAATATCTACACAGAGTTTGAGGAACATCAGTATATGCATAAAAAGACATGTGTCGGGGGTGTGCCTGCTCACTCATTCATCTGACTCTGCATGACATTTGGACTGTAGCCTAGCAGGCTCCTCTGTCAATGGGATCTTCAGGTAAGAAAACTGGAGTGGGCTGCCATTTCCTTCTCCAGGGGATTTTCCTAACCCAGGGATCAAACCAGCATCTCCTCTGCTGGCATGCAGACTTTACCACTGCACCGCCTGGGAAGACCATAAAAAGACACATTTTAACCTAAACATGTTAGGGGAGAAGTTAATATGAGAAAACATTCAGAGAAGTGAGAAAGTTGTGGTGTCCCGAGTACCTGCCTTCTCCAGCCAGTAGCAAACAAGTGGTTACTCTTAGTTGCCTCCATTTTGGAAAATGGGGGTTGCCATTTTGAAGGAAATATGAAAAACAAAGTATTTGCCCGATTCAGAAAACCTCTCCAGAAAAGAAACAGAGAAAGCCAACAGTTTTAATATTGAGTAAATATTAAACCAGAAAGTGATTTGCATCATGGGCAATCAGCTAAAAGACTGTAAAGACAGAAAGACATCTCCTCCTCTAATATAGCCAAGCAGATACAGTCTATTTACATACATATTTTCAAGATAAACAGTAACGAGCCCTCCAGTGAATGGACTTGACAAGACCATTTGTCATGCATAGTTCATCCTAAATTCACCTGGTAATTGAAGTGACGATCTATGTTGGCTAATTGGCTTTATTCAGAGGATAAACAAACTTTTCATATCTCTATGGCAGGAGCTAATTGCCACTTGTAGTAAGGCACCCTCCAAATTTAGGGAACTATATTCCCACACAAACTGGGAGATAAGGGTGCTATCTCCCTTGATATTTATAAAGAGATGGATCCCCGATCTTTGAGAAAGACATCCTTACAGCATAAAGAAAAAAAACCTATCTAGTTTTCAAAAGGAGGTACACACTTAAAAGCTACTGTAGTTATATTAATATTTGTGACTTTTCTAAAGCAGACATTCTAAAAAAAAGAAAAGGAGGGAAGTCTCTTATTTTCAACTGGAAGAATTCAGCCTGTTAGTTTTAATTTATATTTATCCTTAAAGTATCAAAGTTTGCAGCTTTTAGTAGTAGTCTGGTGAGGTTAGGAATATACAGTAGGTGACTTACGATAAGAAAAAATGCTACTGATTTACAGCTATTTCCTCCATGTTCCTCTTTGTGTAGAATATTATCACAACACTAAATTCAGCCAATAAAAACATGCATGAGAAGGAAGGAAACAATGAAGAAATAGTGCAGGAAACAGAATGGTGGACTTCAGCTAAAGCTGTCTTTTAGACATGGGAGGATTGGAACTCACGTCCTTATTCCAACTCTCCTACCACAGATCAGCCTGAGCATGAAATTATTTGTGCTGGAGATTACACCCCTGACCAGACTGCCCCCCGACACCAAACAACTAACACCAGCAATTTTCTAGGTACAAACAGAGGCTCCTTAAATTGTTTCAGTCACAGTGACAGAGATGGGGAAACTCTTTCAATTATTTTCACACAAAAAGAAAAGCATTTTGGGTCCTTTCAAGGCATTGCTCAAAGTAAACACAGTACAGAAGGTAAATTCCAGCACTCTTGAAATATATAAGGATAATAAGGTCTTGACTCTTGTTTCAGTCAGTTAAGTATTTACTGCATTTTTCTTAAGTGACAACCTTCTTTGGGAAATTAATGCAGGACACCAAATATCAAAGACTACCAATTAGAAAGGATACCTGAAACCACACCAGCAATGGCAAACAGTATTGAAATCACTCATAAAATAGGTTGCTTAAAAAGATCCACTGGAAAGCTTCCTCTGAAGGTAAGGGGATTTGGACTTTTCAAATTGAGTTGGCAAAGAATATTCTGCCCTGTAGCTTCATGCTTTCTAATCAAGAGATCTGGGCTCTGTTAGAGCAGTACAAAGTTTGTGAGGATGCAGAAGAAAAGCAGCAACCCTTAAGTCTGAAAAGACCCTGCATGTACTTAGGAGGCTTTAGAAACCATTCATTGCTTTGAATTACATTTTGTAGGGACAGATGCAAAATGCAAAACTCCAGACTGTGTGCTAAAATTCACATCCTTGTATATTTAAATTAAGGCAGTTAAGTAACTCCTAGCCTTGGTCTTATTGAAGAGAATAAATGATCACTCTTAAGGGAAATAAAATAGGGAAGAGATATTGAGGACAACATAGGGAGGATGTATAGAAAGGAAGTTAATCTGATATCATATCATCCTGCTTTCACTTTTTCTTGAGAAGGAAAAAAAAATTAGAAATCTCCCTCCATAGCTCAGTTGGTAAAGAATCTGCCTGCAATGTAAGAGACCCAGGTCCGATCCCTGGGTTGGGAAGATTCCCTGGAGGAGGAAATGGCAACCCACTGCAGTGTTCTTGCCTGGAGAATCCCATGGACAGAGGAGCCAGCCAGGCTACAGTCCATGGGGTCACAAGAGTCGGACATGACTTAGCGACTAACACACCATGAAAACAGAAGGGAAGGAATTCAGAAAAGGAAACTTGTCAAAATTATTTTTCCAGAGGTGTTTTTTGGTCAGCATTCAGGTTTGAACCAAAACCAGCCCCATCTCTGCTCTGTGAAGTTACAAATGAAGTTAATCTCCTTCCTGGCTACCAGCTTATCTCTTCCCTCCTAAATGCTGAGAGAACCCACTGAGTGTTAGGTTAGATGCCAAGTTTCTCACCAGAATGTTCAGTTCATCAAAAGTATTCCTTTATACTTCTCTGATTTCTTCCTATATTCAAGAATAGTGCTTGCCCTGGGGACATCTCAGTGTAAAATCAGTATAAATTTGTGAAGAAGGCCACTCCATTTTTTGTACTTTTACTTGTAACTTCACATCTCAGTGAGAGCTTTGGAAATAATTTTATTTCTAAAGAAGCATACTTAGACAACCCACAGAATGGGAGAAAATATTAGCAAGTGAAGCAATCGACAAGGGATTAGTCTTCCAAATGTTCAAACAGTTCATGTAGCTCAATATCAGGAAAAAAAAAAAAACAACAACAACCAAAAATGAGCAGAAAATCTAAATAGACATTTACCCAGAGACATGGATGGTCAAAAAGCGCATGAAAAAAATGCTCAGTATCACTAATTGTCAGAGAAATGTAAATCAAAACTACAGTGGAGTACCACCTCACACCAGTCAGAATGGCCATCACCAAAAAATCTACAAAGAAACGCTGGAGAGGATATGGAAAATAGGTACCCTTTACACTGGGTGGGAATGTAAATTGGAACAGCCACTATGGAAAATAACATAGAGGTTCCTTAAAAGATTAAAAATAGAACTTTCATATGATGCAGCAATCCCACTCCTGTGCATATATCTGGAGAAAACCATTATTTGAAGATACATGCACCCCAGTGTTCCCTGCACCACTGTCTAAGATAGTCAAGACATGGAAGAGCCTAAAGGCCCATCGACAGAGGAATGGATAATGAAGATATGGTGCATATAGATAGTGAAATATTACTTTGCCATTAAAAGGAATGAGATAATGTCATTTGCAGCATCAAAGATAGACCTGGAGATTATCATGCTAAATGAAGTAAGCCGGACAACAGAAAGACAAATACGATATCAGTTATATGTGGAATCCTTAACGAATGACACAAATGAATTTATTTATACAATAAAAACAGACTCACAAACTTCCAAAAAAGTCAAGGCTATGGTTTTTCCAGTGGTCTTGTATGGATGTAAGAGTTGGACTGTGAATAAGGCTGAGTCCAAAGAATTGATGCTTTTGAACTGTGGTGTTGGATTAGACTCTTGCGAGTCCCTTGGACTGCAAGGAGATCCAACCAGTCCATTCTGAAGGAGATCAATCGTGGGATTTCTTTGGAAGGAATGATACTAAAGCTGAAACTCCAGTACTTTGGCCACCTCATGCGAAGAGTTGACTCACTGGAAAAGACTTTGATGCTGGGAGGGATTGGGGGCAGGAGAAGAAGGGGATGACAGAGGATGAGATGGCTGGATGGCATCACTGACTCGATGGATGTGAGTCTGAACTCCGGGAGTTGGTGATGGACAGGGAGGCCTGGCGTGCTGCGATTCATGGGGTCGCAGAGTTGGACACGACTGAGCAACTGAACTGAACTGAACCAAGGGGGAAATGTCTGGGGCAAGGGGGTAAGAATGAATTAGGAGTTTGGGTTTAATATGCACATTCTACTGTTAATATAAAATAGATAATCAACAAAGATATGCTATATAGCATAGGGAATTCTACTCAGTATTCTGTAATAACCTAACTGGGAAAGGAATTTAAAAAAAGAATGGATATACACATAAATGAATCACTTAGCTTCATGACTGAAATTAACACAACATTGTAAATCAATGATACATCAATAGAAAATAAAATTAGATTAAAAAATAAACATAACATTGCTTAGACAGGTTTTAGGAAGTATGTCTGTTCTCTTGAATAGAAATTAAACAACCTAATACTACAGATGAATAAATGCCCTTTGAAAGTCTGATGAGCGACTTCCCTAGTGGTCTGGTGATTCTTCCCTGGTGGTCCAGTATTTTCTGCCTTCTAATATAGAGGGTTTGATCCCTAGCGGGGGAGCCAAGATCCCACATGCCTCATGGACACAAAACCAAAACATAAAATAGAAGCAAAATGGTAACAACTTCAACAAAGACTTAAAAAAAACAATGGTTCATGTCAAAATAAATCTTAAAAAAAAAAAGACTGATGGGTAGAAGGTATTCTACAATGGGAGATAAAAATGTTATTAAAACTATTCTCTGCTTTAGACAGGAAATACAAAAAGGGTGTATAATCCCAAACTCAAAACAATAAAGTAAATGGCAACAGGAGCATACTTATCAATAATTACCTTAAATGTAAATGGGTTGAATGCCTCAACCAAAAGACAAAGACTGGCTGAATGGATACAAAAACAAGATCCCTATATATGCAGCCTACAAGAGACCCACCTCAAAACAACGGACACATACAGNGCCACCTCATGAGAAGAGTTGACTCACTGGAAAAGACTCTGATGCTGGGAGGGATTGGGGGCAGGAGGAGAAGAGGACAATGGAGGATGAGATGGCTGATAGCATCACCGACTTAATGGACGTGGGTTTGAGGGAACTCCAGGAGTTGGTGATGGACAGTGAGGCCTGGCGTACCATGATTCATGGGGTTGCAATGAGTTGGACATGACTGAGCGACTAAACTGAAGAATTAGCTCTCTTACCAGCCTCTCCCTATTTTTCTGACTTCCCAAATTCAGGAAAGCAGTTTTCTACCTTCTGTAAATTTGATGGTCTTCCCTGGTAGCTCATAAGGTAAAGCCTCGGCCTGCCTTGCAGGAGACCTGGGTTTTATCCCTGGGTCAGGAAGATCTCCTGGAGAAGGAAACGTCAACCCACTCCATTACTCTTGCCTGGAAAATTCCATGGGTGGTGGAGCCTGGTAGGCTACAGTCCATAGGGTTGCATAGAGTTGGAGATGACTGAACGACCTCATTTCCACTTTCTTTCATACATTTTACTCTTTTTTTTCAGGATTCCTCATGTAAGTGATGCCATGTGTCTTTCTCTCTTCGGCTTATTTTACTTAGCATAATACCCTCCAAGTTCATCCACTTTGTTGTAGATGACAGGATTTTCTTCATTTATAATTTTGTATGAATAATCTATCTATCTTTCATTTATCCATTCTATCCAAACAATAGAAAGAAACTTTGTTTCCATATCTTGGCTATTGTGAATAATGCCATAATCAACACAGGAGTAGAGATAATCTCTTTGAGATGACAGTTTTACTTCCTATGGATATATTCCTAGAAATAGGATTGCTGAATCACATAGCAATTCTATTTTTAATTTCTTAAGGAACTGCCATGAAGGGTGAAGGGTGAAGTCGCTCAGTCGTGTACGACTCTTTGCGATCCCATGGACTGTAGTCTAGCAGGCTTCTCTGTCCATGGGAATTTCCAGTCGGGTACTGGAGTGGGTTGCCATTTCCTTTCTCCAGGGGATCTTCCTGACCCAGGGAGCGAACCCAGGTTCTCCTGCATTGCAGGCAGACTCTTTTACCCTCTGAGCCACCAGGGAAGCCCAGGAACTGCCATACTGTTTTCCATATTAGCTCTATTAGTTTACATTCCCACCAACACTGCACAAAGGCTCTCCTTTTTCACACATTCTAGCCAGTGTTTATTGTTGCTTATTTTTTTGATAATGGCCATCTTAACAGGTGATATCTCTTTATGGTTTTCATTTCTGTTTCACATACCTTTTGGCTATCTATGTGTCTTTCTTGGGGCAAAAACGTCTATTAGGATCTGCTCATTTTTTTAATCTGATTTTTTTCCCCCTACTGAGTTAGAGTTGCTCGTATAGTCTGGATATGTGATTTGCAGATATTGGTTGCCTTCTCATTTTGTTGATGGTTTCCTTTATTGTGCAGAGGCTTTTTAAATTTTATTCTGCAACTGTTCTGCCTAAAAATCTTCAATGTTTCCCCAATGCAATGAAATAAAATTCTAACCCATTACAATAGCCCCGTTTAATCTGGCCTCTGCCTCATTTTCAAGACCTCATTCTGTTACACTACTTCCTGATATCGTCAATCCTGTGTTCTGGACACACCAAGTTTATTCCTATCCCAGAGATGGCTTTTCGCTCTTTCTTTTAGGCAAATGCTCCTCCCCAAGGTTTTTGTGCCCCCTTGGCCCAAAGTCTCATGCTTTATTCCAGCATCCTGTTTTATTTTCTGTATAGCAATTAGCATTTGTGCAAAATATATTCTTTATTTATAGTGCACTGTTACTAATATGTGAGGTCTGAGACGACAGAACTGAATTTATCTTGCTCACCTTTATAGTGTCAAATGTCTAGAAGAATGTCTGGAAAAGGTGATGAGACTGAACTGATTAGATATAGTCAAGGTGCACTTTGACTCAGAAGGAATTTTTCTGCACCTTTCCTTCCCTCTTGNTCTTGCTCACCTTTATAGTGTCAAATGTCTAGAAGAATGTCTGGAAAAGGTGATGAGACTGAACTGATTAGATATAGTCAAGGTGCACTTTGACTCAGAAGGAATTTTTCTGCACCTTTCCTTCCCTCTTGTAACCCCATCTATTTTTAATCAAAACATAGCTGTTCTCCAGAAATCTTTTAATTATAGAACATTAGTAAAAATTGAAACAATAGGTTAACTCTTCTATAGGACCTTTTAATTTCAAGATACTTTTCTAAATATTGCATAACACAACAGAAAAGGGACACATGTGGAGACAACATGAGGCTATCCAATAGCCCTGAAACCACACCACGGTCCAACAACTTTCTTGGGAGCTCATGGGCTGACATTAGACAAAGAAATCATGTTCATTGTTCTCTTGAGATATTTACTGTCTTATGCCAGCTGTGATACAAGTCTGAGGAAACCTAATTCCTCTTCACAGCTTAATAAAGTGTTTTACCTTGCATATTAAGAATCTAGATCGCTGTATTTAAAAGGTACCATTGTATAATGCTATGATTTTAGGAAAAATTATAATTAAAAAAATTACACAACACAGTGGTCTTGCAGAGGAAAGGCAGAACAAGCTTTAATAAGTCCTTGCTGGTTCACTACCAATATTCTCTAAATTTTATGATGAAATGAGACTGAGTCTATAATTAAACTCCATGCTACCAAAAAACAATTTGCTTGCTACTCTTAACATTCTATGAAAATGAAAACATATTGCTATGAAATAACATTCCATTTGGTTCAAGTAATTTCTAATGCATTTGTGGAAAAAGGATTAAAAAAAATCAAATCTATTTGCAGTGTCCCAACCTTGGGCCATTCAATTAGCTGTATAATACTAACTATAGACATTGTCATCAATTACTGAATAGGATAGAAAGATGTATGAAAATCATAATCCTTGCTCTCAGTTTTTCCCAAAACATTCTATCAGAGATAGCCATTGACTAATTTGAATTTTATCTTTCTATGCTCTCCAAATTATGGTGAATTAACAATGACAGAAGCTAGGGCAAAATGAAGGTAGCAAGAGGAAAAAGAAACAAACAATAAATACAGAGATAAAATATTGACCAGTCGCGCCTCAGTTCAGTTCAGTTGCTCAGTCATGTCTCTCTGCGACGCCATGGACTGCAGCACACTAGGTTTCCCTGTTCATCACCAACTCCCGGAGCTTGCTCAAATCCAGGTTCATCGAATCGTCACAGATCCTTCTGCCTTCAATCTTTCCCAGCATCAGTCTTTTCCAATGAGTCAGTTCTTTTCATCAGGTGGCCAAAATATTGAAGCTTTACCTTCAGCATCAGTCCTTCCAATGGATATTTAGAACTAATTTCCTTTAGGATTAACTGGTTGGATCTCCTTGCAGTGCAACAGATTCTCAAGAGTCTTCTCCAACACCACAGTTCAAAAGCGTCAGTTCTTCGGCACTCAGCTTTCTTTGTGGTCCAGCTCTCACATCCATACATGGCTGCTAGAAAAACTATAGCTTTGACTAGATGGACCTTTATTGGCAAAGTAATCTCTGCTTTTTAATATGCTGTCTAGGCTTGTCATAACTTTTCTTACAAGGAGCAAGTGTCTTTTAAATGCATGGCTGCAGTCACCTTTGCAGTGATTTTGGAGATCATCCAAATAAAACGTCTTTCACTGTTTCCATTGTTGCCCCATCTATTTGCCATGAAGTTATGGGACTAGATGCCATGATCTTTGTTTTTCAAATGTTGAGTTTTTAGCCAGATTTTTCACTCTCCTCTTTCACTTTCATCAAAAGTTCTTTCCTTTCTTTTCACTTTCTGCCATTAAAGTTGTATCATCTGCATATCTGAGGTTATTGATATTTCTCTCGGCCATCTTGACTCCACCTTGTGCTTCAGCCAGTGCAGCTTTTCTCATGATGTGCTCTGCATATAAGTTGAATAAGCAGGGTGACAATATGCAGCCTTGACATACTCCTTTCCCAATTTTGAACCAGTCCATGTTCCATGTCATTAGAACTGTTGTTTCTTGACTTGCATACAGATTTCTCAGGAGGCAGTTAAGGTGCTCTGGTGTTCCAATCTCTTTAAGAATTTTCTACATTTTGTTGTGATCCACACAGTCAAAGGCTTTCGCATAGTCAAGAAAGCAGAATGGTTTTCTGGAACTATCTCTCTTTTCTATCATCCAACGGATGTTAACAATTTGATCTCTGGTTCCTCTGACTTTTCTAAATCCAGCTTGAAAATCTGGAAGTTCTCGATTCATATATAGTTGAATCCTTGCTTGGAGAATTTTGAGCATTACTTTGCTAGCCTGTGAGATGAGTGCAGCTGTGCAGTAGCGTGTACATTCTTTGCCTCGGCCCTTTTTTGGGACTGGAAAACTGACCTTTTCCAGTTCTGTAGCCACTGCCGGTTAACTATAAATATAACTTCTGATATTGTGACAGGCTTCCCCGGTGGCTAAGACGGTAAGGAATCTTCCTTCAATGTGAGAGAACCCAGGTTCAATCCCTGGGTTGGGAAGATCCCCTGAAGAAGGGAATGGCAACCCACTCCAGCATTCTTGCCTGGAGAATTCCAAGGACAGAGGAGCCTGGTGAGCAGTCTATGGGGTTGCAAAGAGTCAGAAACAACTGGGCAATTAACACTACCATTGTGACAGGAGTCACGCAGGTGACTGAGTGACTGATCCCAACCTGATCCCAACAATTCCCCGCCTTACACAACTCATTTCAGCTGAGTGACTTGTTTTTAATCAGTAGTACAGTATGACCACATACAGAAGCAACCAGTTCTATGATCTGGTTACAAAAGAGTGTGCTATTTTTTTTCTTGATAGTAGACTCTATAATTTTCTTTTTTCTTATAGACTTTGATGAAGCAAGCATGTTGGAGAAGACCAGGTATCAAGAAGTTGAGGACAGTCTCCAAGTAACAGTAAATAACTGAGGTCCTCAGTCAAATAAGCCCTGAGCAACTATTATAAGGGCTTTCCTGGTGGCTCAGATGGTAAAGAATCTGCCTGCAATGTGGGAGACCAGAGTTCGATTCCTGGGTCAGAAAGATCTCCTGGTGAAGGGAATGGCTACTCACTGCACTATTCTTGCCTGGGAAATCCCACGGACAGAGGAGTCTTGTGGGCTATAGCCCGTGGGGTCACAAAGAGGTGGACATGACTGAGGGACTAAAACTTAACTATTATAAATCCTGTCACTAACCATGTGAGGGAGCTTGGACACAGATCCTTCATCAGATAAGCCTCAGCTCTCAGCCTCAGCCAGCTAGATTCCATGGCCATGAGAGACCATGAACTATATTAGAGGAATCCACCTAAATTGTGTACAGTTCTGACCCACAGAAACTTTGAGATTAAAAAATGCATGATGTTTTAAGACACTAGATTTTGAGGTAATTTGTAGCAATAGATAATTATACATATTACATGTGTAATAATATATATATTACATGCATATAGAATTTTATTCCTACCAAAGATGTCAGATTATCTTTTAGCTAAACTATCAGAAACAAGCTGACTTTAACTTAGTGCTTTTCATCCTTCTTTTCAATGTTGTTAGTATGCTACGGATTAGAAACAGCTCCCTAAATGCAAAGGAATTCTATAAGGCAGAGTATCACGCGATGCCATTTTAGGGGCTGTCTGATACAATAGCAAAAGTCACATTTTTAAATACTGGGATTCTTTTTTTTCCAGTTAACTATGAAGATTCATTTAAATGAAAGAAGTATCATGTTTAAAAAATATTGTCATATTTTACTTACAATTCATTTCGTTATGCTTCAGCACTTCTCTGTTTAAATAACATAGTTTATTTTTTCTGGGCAGGTAACTGACACACTCATAAAATCAAGTTTTTGCAGGTTCCAGCAAATACTTTTTTGTTTTGTTTTGACATTACATTTTCTTCTGTTTAACCTTTATTCTTACTCACATTGGTACTCTGTTTTGTTTTACAATCATTTCTTTTGAAATTTTCATGTAAAAATTTAATTATATGTAAATCTATTTCAGCATACTTGCGAAAGGTCCCTGGTGCCCCAGCTTTTCTCCAAAAAGCACGCGGTGCTCCTTCCTATTCTATACCATAATGCCTTCAAAGGAGGCCCTAAACATTATATTCAAGAGAGTGAGTTTGAACAGCTGAGACCTGGATTCTTGGGGTAGAACTGGTGAACATTTCTTTAGGAGAACCAGCGTTTTTTATGAGACATAGAGATATATGATGGCCACAGATGGGCTGCCATGTAATGTATGCCTACATCTGCTCACTGTGAAACAAACTGTCATTTTATGAGTCAATTTTGTTTGTGTAAAAGATGAATGATTAAGATAGCTGGATTGCAAGAGTTTGATGCAAAATGAAGTTTAACTCTGTTGGGGAAAAAAAAAAAGGCCAGTAGAGATTTATAGTGCCACACATTGCTTATTTTTATAGCTTAACTTCATCATTTTAAATATACAACTACAAACACGCAAGATCAACCAAAGTATAGAAACTGCAGCAAGGACATCCAAGAGCCTGAGTATACATGCTGCTGTCTCCTGAATTACTAGGTCATTGCTTATATTTCTAAAATTATTTTATTTTTGATGATGTATCCCCAGAGTGCATGCTTTTATGATCGAAAACTAGTCAGAGATTAGCTCAATTTTATGGTATTACTTTAATGCACAACTCATTCTAATCGAAATGATTTTAAATTATCACTGTATGTATGCTTGCATGCTAAGTCACTTCAGTCATGTCCAACTCTGCAACCCCATGGACTGTAGCCTGCCAGGCTCCTCTGTCCATAGGATTCTCAAGGTAAGAGTACTGGGAGTGGGTTGCCATTTCCTCCTCTAGGGGATCTTCCCGACCCAGGGATTGAACTTGCATCTCTTATGTCTCCTGTGTTAGTAGGCAGGTTCTTTACCACTACCACCTCCCTTACAATCTATTTTTTGCATTTATGTAATTACATTTAAGATGATGGATGGATCATTACAAAATATGCTGCTCACAGAAATACTTGCTTCCAAAAATATACCAAATAAGAAAGTATGTATCATAACAGTAACAAGGATAGTGTACCTAAAAAGTAATTAACACTTATAGACAGTTGCAACTCCAAAATATGCAAGTCCATATAAATTGTCAAACAGTAAGACTGATTCATAATGAAGCTAATACGTGAGTGAGAAAATGTGTTAAATTCTAGACCAATAAGCAATAAAAATGGAGTATGAAAGACTGAAGGGCAAGAGGAACAGACTGTAGTCTAAATGTATCTGGTTGGAAAAATCAGAAGATATTTGTGTAAATACTTAACATCTCAAGATCAATTAATTCAAACTAATTCTATGTGAAATTTGCTCAGTCATGTCCGACTCTTTGGGACCCCATGGACTACAGTATACAGTCCATTGAATTCTCCAGGCTAGGATACTGGAGAGGGTAGCCGGTTCCCTTCTCCAGGGGATCTTCCCAACCCAGGGATCAAATCCAGGTCTCATGCATTGCAGGCAGATTCTTCACCAGCTGAACCACCAGGGAAGCCAAACAATCTCAGTGGTCTGGATTAAAAAGTAATATTAGCTTTAATATATAAGTGGAAGTACATTAATTATTAGACACTAATTTTTGAAAAGAAGTAAAAAAATACTATTAATACTATTTTAACTTGTCAGAGAACTTTAAAAGATTTTCTGAAGTTAAAATGATCCAAAAATGTATTTAATATAGAAACCCTATTTCTGACACACCCAAATACACATATAAATGGAGCCAGGGAGAGGCATTCCAAATGTATGAGTCACATTTAAGACTGAAACCACAAATGAACATGAATAAGAGCCATTTTAAACCATGTAATTATGACTATAACAATTACATAGTCTTTATTTTTAAGGACAGTATAGATGTAGTGAATCATATTATAACTTTGATGAGTTAAGGTAACTAATTTGATCTGAAATAATCCGGTACTGTTTTGATACTTCTTTCATATCCATGAAGGAGAAGCACTCAGACAGGATTAGCTCACCATCCAATACTCACATTACTTTAATTCCATATAAAATATACAGATAGGATATTCCATCTGCATAATATTCATACCATCTATTTACTTCAATGTTATTGATGTCTATCATTGATCACACTTCAGTGTTAAAGAACTCCTGTTAACATGCAAATATTTTAGCTACATATAACCATGTGTAACTTTGACGACTAAGGTCCATCTAGTCAAGGCTATGGTTTTTCCAGTGGTTATGATGTAAGAGTTGGACTGTGAAGAAGGCTGAGCACTGAAGAATTGATGCTTTTGAACTGTGGTGTTGGAGAAGACTCTTGAGAGTCCCTTGGACTGCAAGGAGATCCAACCAGTCCATTCTGAAGGAGATCAGCCCTGGGATTTCTTTGGAAGGAATGATGCTAAAGCTGAAACTCCAGTTCTTTGGCCACCTCATGCGAAGAGTTGACTCATTCGAAAAGACTCTGATGCTGGGAGGGATTGGGGGCAGGAGGAGAAGGGGATGACAGAGGATGAGATGGCTGGATGGCATCACTGACTCAATGGACGCGAGTTTGAGTGAACTCTGGAAGTTGGTGATGGACAGGGAGGCCTGGCGTGCTGCAATTCATGGGGTCGCAAAGAGTTGGACACGACTGAGTGACTGAACTGAACAATTAACAACAGCAATAAAATGTAGTCATATATGGAAGAGTTAAGTGACAAGAGTGAAGTTATTAAGATAAGGAAGCACTTCTAAGAAAAATGGATGCAGCCTCTGGTTTCAGGGTTCCGGCCTTGAAAAGGATAAGAAAACATAAAGCCCAAAGGCTGAGAAGAGCAAGAACTCACACACAGGTCACTAACTTCCCTACAGGCTGAATTATCCGTCTTCACCGTTTCTTAAAGAGTCTTAAAAGAAATTCTGAAGTAAATGCTGAACTTTTTTTCCAGTCATGTTACCCCTAAACATTATGAATTATGTCTGTGGCAAACATCAGTGTCCTTACTCAAGAGCATTCTTTGTGAACCAAAGTATGCTTTAACATTTGGAGAGAGAGACCAAGATGGTGACCCAAGAGACTTGAAATTTCTTCTTTCCGTAGATGTATCAAATGTAAAGTAGCACGCAGAGCACTTCCTTCTGAAAATAATCCAGAAACTATTTGAGTGACTCCTGCAAACTGGGTAAATGAGAAGCAGGACATAGGGAGGAAAGGCTGAGAGACACACCCTCACCATCAACCCCTGTCCTGGTGCAGCACCAAGCAAACAGCCGGAGCTATGCAACTCCCAGCTTCGCCCCGAGGAGCTGAAGACCTGGCCCACACACCCAGCACCTCACAGACTCTCATCTGAGCTATGAGCACCCAAAACTCTTAGCTCTGAAAGCCAGTGAAACTTGAGTGTACATGTCACACAGAATTATAGCAAAGACAGAACAGTTCTTAATCGATAAACAGGGACTCCTGGCATGTGTTTCTCAGGGCACAGCACAGAGAGGGCAGATATA
This sequence comes from Raphicerus campestris, assembly GCA_006410735.1. Taxonomy (NCBI): domain Eukaryota; kingdom Metazoa; phylum Chordata; class Mammalia; order Artiodactyla; family Bovidae; genus Raphicerus; species Raphicerus campestris. Next base: position 1,311,156 of record SJYW01050250.1, read on the forward strand.
CACACCAAACTCCCTGGAAGGGGTGAGACTCCTACTTCACAAGCTGCCTCCTGGGGATGCACCGTCTAATTAGAAAGCATCCTGGTGCTGCCGGTGATTCTCCCTGAAGTTTGAAAGAGCCAGTGTGTACTTCTCCCAGCTTCTCCCTTCAGCTTTCTCTCCAATTAAAACAAAACAAAACAAGTCATCAGCGCTGGTGCTGGAAATTGGAAGGAGCTGTTGACACATGTAGCACCCTAAACTTCACGAATGTCACCTGAGATGGACCCTAAGTCCCCTAGCTCTGATCACCACTGGGGTTTGAGCGGATGAGTCCCACAGGGCAACAAGAAGAAGTAGTTTTTAACCAAGCACAAGAGCGATACCCTCCAAGCCCATGGCTACACAGCCTAGCTCAGCACAAAGGGACAGAAGACAAAAATGCCCACTCCCCAGGTGTCCTCCTGGGAGTGGTTTAATTTCATAGTTTCTCAGCTGCTGCCTGAGAGTCTGGCTTCTAATCAGCCTCCATCTAGGTGCTATGATCCCTTCCTTCAGGACACTGACTGCCCTTCACACAGCCTCACTTCCTGGGAGCCATAAAGAACAAAGACAGCAGCTCAGGCAACCACAAAGGTTGAGAGACAACCACAAGTTTGGGTTTGGCTTATTCATTTACATGACATCGGTCCATCAAGACTGGGAGAGGAAGCTATCTCATCCAATGAGCGGAAAGCAACACAGGGGATCTAGGAAAGTGCAGAAGAAGTGATAGGTCTCAAGTAAAGGAACATTAACTCTTTAGAAACTGATCTCGGTGAAACAAAAGTGAATGGTTCACTAAACGGAGAGGTCAAAATATCAGGCATCAAGGCGCTCACTGAAGTCAGGAGAGCAATGCATGAACAAATTGGGAGTTTCAACAAAGATAGAAAATACTACTAATACCAAACAAAGATCATAGAGTGGAAGAACACCATAAAGTGAACTGAAAAATTAAATAGAAGAGTTTTACAAGAGACCAGATCAACTGGAAGAACGAATCCATGAATTCAAAGACAGGGCAATGAAATTCAAGCAGAGAAACCAAAGAAAGAAGACTGATTGATTAAAGAACTTATCAGACATCATCAAGAGGACACACTACACTTTACAGGGGATCTAGAAGTAGAAGAAAAAGAGAAAGGGGAAGAAAATCTATTTGAAGAAATAATAACTGGAAACATCCGTAACTTGGTAATCTTCCAGATCTAGGAAGTCCAATGATTACCAAATAAGTTGAGTTAAAAAAAAACCCACACCAAAATACATTCATATTAATGATAATTTCCTTGTCATTAGGGTAAAGACAGAGAATCTTAAAAGCAGCATGGGAAACGAAACTTTGTGTGTTTATCTGTAAGATGTACTGGAAAAACCAGAATGAACTTTTTGGCCAACCTAGTACAAAGGAAGCCCCTACAAGGTTTATCAGTGAATTTTCAGTAGAAACTCTGTGTTTTATAGATATGATAGGATAGCCATAAAATAGAACATAGTATCATTTGTGATAGCATGGATGACCCTAGATGGCATTATTCTAAATGAAATAAGTCACAGAGAGAAAGACACTTACTGCATGGTTCTTACTTACATGTGGACTCAGAAAGAAAAAAAAAAAGTCAAACTCACAGAAACAGAGTAGGATGGTGGATGCCAGAGGCTGGAAGGTGGGAAAAAAAGGAAGAGGCTGCCAAATGGTTACAAACTTTCAGTTATAAGATGAATAAGAGCTGAGAGAAACATGTTTCATGAGAAACATGGTGACCCTAGTTGATAATACTGTATCATATAACTGAAATTTGGTAGGAGCCTAGGAACTAAAAGTTCTCCCTAAAAATAAAAATGATAAATGTCAGGAGATGGATGTGTCAATTAACTGGATGGGGGAAAGGTTTCATAATGTATATCAAATCATTATGTACACTTTATATATTTTTCACCTTTACTTTAATAAAACTTTTAAAACAGTTTACTCATGTGCCAAATTGTTCTAATTTTTTCAAGTGCAGTGTTATTAAATGAAAACTATAGAGTAAATTTGTCTCTAAATAATAGAACCCTAGCCTAACACTTCAACAAAAATAAAGAAAATTCAGGGGAAGCATTTGTAATTGCATTTAACTTTCACAATAATGCATAACAAAACTGATACCTATGATGCAGATATTAATATTAGCACTTTACATGTAAGGAAACTTTCAGAAATTTGTAGTTCAGAACTTTCTGAAGTTCATAGTGCTACTCAATATTGGCATAGGATTTGAAAATACATGTGCCTCTAAAAATCTAAATGCTCTTTATACTATTGATATAATAATACATAACTTGAGAGCTATACTTGTCATTTCTGCTGAGGTTACATTTCTAATTCCTTAATCTAAATGGAATTGGCATTCAGCTGAATTAGCTAGATTTTAACTGAGCACCTCCTTCCTCAACCATAGTGAACTTAATGGAAAGTGGCAAGGGTGACTTAGCTGCTTGAAAGCAGGCATTCTAATGTGATTCTACATATAATTGACATGACATATGTGTAGCACAGCCCAGATGACAACAAATATGTTCACTTAATTACTGTGATTTCTAAAAAAAGGCAGAAAATCACAGGGTTTTTGTTTCCTTGGATGGTCACATACTTAGCACACAGAAACACACGCACACCAAAAAAAACAAAAAAAGAAGTCATACATCTAAAACACAGTCCAAAATCAATCTCAAACAGTTTTGGAAAGTTAGAAAGGAAAATGTAATAGGATTTAAAACTGCAACATAAGCTGAAACCAATTTTTTCTGAACTTGAAGTGAATGAAAACCTATTTGCATATATATTTATTCATCAGTTGCCAAAGATTTATTTATAATTAATGTATGCTCTCATTAAGTACAAATTAAACATATATTTCCCTAATATCTGTGCTCGTAAGTGTATTTTTTCAATCATTAGAAAATCAACAAAAGCAATCCAGTTAAAATAGTGAATAAAAGTTTTCACTAGGCAGTTTATATGATGTGAAAAACAAACTTTCCTACTGACATGAAAAGATGCTCAATCTCATTAATAATTAGAAAATACAAATTTGAACAATAGTGAGATATCACTTAATATCCATTATCTTGGCAAAAATANTTTATAATTAATGTATGCTCTCATTAAGTACAAATTAAACATATATTTCCCTAATATCTGTGCTCGTAAGTGTATTTTTTCAATCATTAGAAAATCAACAAAAGCAATCCAGTTAAAATAGTGAATAAAAGTTTTCACTAGGCAGTTTATATGATGTGAAAAACAAACTTTCCTACTGACATGAAAAGATGCTCAATCTCATTAATAATTAGAAAATACAAATTTGAACAATAGTGAGATATCACTTAATATCCATTATCTTGGCAAAAATAAGTTATATATTACCAACGGCTGGATGGGGAAATGATTTATATATGTATATATATATATATATGTGTATGCATTGTGTGTGTGTACTTGTATACAAGTAAAAATTATAGTTATTGTAAAGAGTATTTCTGTCATAACTGGTAACATTGAGAATGGACACATCACGTCACTCAACATCCCCACTCCTGAATACATTTCTCAGAGAAACTAACTGTTCCTAGGGCACAAGGTTAATATGAAGATGCTCATAACAGCATCACTTACAGCACAATAAGTAAAGGCAATATAAATAGTAAAACATATTGGATGGATATATAAAATATCCTATAGCAATTAGGAGATCTGAAAACCCTGGTGTTGCACATTGAACCACTTGAGTGAATGTGTTTGGGAGGCATATACGTTAGGCTCTGCACTGAGGGATAATACACACAAGAAGGCTTTCAATGACTACTGGCATAGTGTGTCGTAAGGCGAGGAATATGATTCACCTCCAGTCTCTGCATCTGAGGCAAATATAAAACATTAAAAAGCCTATGAATTAAAACATCAGACTTGGCGAAAGTTTGTTTTTCTTCCTAAAATCTGATAGGCCAGAATATATTTAAAAATAAGGCTAATTCACTGAAGTTTAGGATGATACAAAGTCTTTTGGACGAATTGAGGAGATAGCAATCACATGAAGTCATTGATGGGGGAAAGCGATATGGCAGAATAACAGCACAAGAAAGGAGCAGTCCAGTTACTCCCTGAAAGGGGAGTTTCCCACCAAAACCTTGGAGAAGTCACACAAGCAGAAATAGTAGGGTCTAACAGGGAACCGTCTTCAAATCAGTTAATTTAAGATGATGGGAAAACTATCCCATTCCCTTGGTACCATAGCTGCTGGGTCTGGCATTTGCTTTAAAGGTACAAGGATAACGTAAAACACACTGCACTTATAAGTAATCTGCCACAGGGAACCATAAAATAAATGGGCATTAGTGTCAGGCAAAAAAGCAACACAGAACTTAGTTTCCATTTGTTTACCTCAAAGGACATGAAATACACATCCCTAGAAAATACATTTCATTCTCATCTATCTGAAGGCAAACCTACCTGGTTGCTTATTCAAAAACCAACTCCTAAGCTTTAGCTTCACACTTCACTTCAGGCAGCCCCTACATTGTCTGTAAAAATTGCTTTACTGTCAGAAAGCTTGGGAAGTCAGAGTGCTTAGGAAACACTCCAGCTAGAAACATTTTACAACTTAAGCTTTTGTTTCATGAAAATTAAGTAGGTAACCGAAAATCACTGTGTTTTTGAATAAAATCAGAAGCATGAAAGAAAGTCACTAGACTGAAAAAGCCCAAGAATTGAAACAGCAGCGAACTTTAAAATAAATAGTATCTTCAGAGGGATGAAGAGATGCCACAAACTAAAAATACAAATTTGCTTAAGAACCAAATAACGTGAAGAAATGAAAATAAAGAGGACGAATATAATACAAAGATGGAATCACAGAGTGAGAATGCAAACTGGCTAAATCATGACTTGGAATTCTAGAATGTGGAATAAAATACCAAAGCACAAAGAAGACAGGAGGATAGATTCTGGAGTTGTTATTGTTGCTGTTGAGCCACTAAGTTCTGCCCAACTCTTTGTGACCCAAGGGCTGTAGCCCACCAGGCTCCTCTGTCCATGGGATTTCCCAGGCAAGAACACTGGAGTGGGCTGCCCTCCAGGGGGGTCTTCCCAACCCAGGGATGGAACCTGTGTCTCCTGCGTTGCAAGCAGACACTTTACCACTGAGCTAGCAGGGATTCCAGAAAACCCTGGTTAAATTGGCATCCAAAAATTGAGACTGGAGGACAGCATAGGGGAAAATATCAAGGAAGGAATGTCTCTTGAGCTGAAGCAAGACCTGAAGCAACAGCCAAGTAACCATCTGTCCTTAGAGAAAGACTGAAAACAGACCTATATTAGACTGTTGCCTGGTAAACTGAGAAAAGAAAAATATCGAAGAGAAATAGTTCATAAGAATGGAAATCAAACTCACCTTGCGCTTTTGTTCCCACATGGCATACTGGGTGTATTGGCCAGGCAGATTCTTGGGGAGGTTTACATTTGAATGAGCAGACTGAGCAAAGCACACTGTCCTCCTTGTGGGATGGCCTTGTCCAATTCGTTGAAGGTCAGACTAAACACAAAGGCTGAGGAAGGGAGAATCTGCCCTCACTGTCCAACTGTGTTTGAGTTGGGACATTGGTTTTCTGCCTTTAAACTCAGAGTCTGATGAGTTTATACCATCAGCTCTCCTAGTCTCAGGACTTTAGATACTAACCAAGGTTATACCATTGGTTCTCTTGGGTTTATATGTAAAATGTGCCCTACACTCATCTGCATATCTTTATATCTATCTCTATCCCTCCATCCATCCATGACCCATCTATCATCTTTTATTGGTTTGTTTCTCTAGAGAACTCAAATATATTGGGGAAATCAGAAAAGCACTAGAGAAAACTGTTAAATAATTAGTCTTAAGTGAGCCAATCTATATTCAAATTTGAGGGAAAAATATTTTCATACATCCCCCCAAATCAGAAAGTGTACAAGTTACAAATAGCTCTCGCTTCAGTAAGTACTTTGGAGAAGGAAATGGCCATCCACTCCAGTAATCTTGCCTGGAGAATTCCATGAACAGAGGAGCCTGGCAGGCTACAGTCTATGGGGCTGCAGAGTCAGGCATGACTGAGCGACTACCACTCACATCGTTCACTCAATAAGTACTCAGTAAATGATGAAGCCTGAACATATTTCATTTATTCAGTGTTCATAAAGTCAGTGCTCATTTACTATCTTCTCTAGAATACCATACTCAAGATTCATATCTTGACTGTTCATCTACTGGCCTTGTCGATTCTGTCTTTGCTTTCTCCCTTTCTGTGTTTCAACTCCACAGTAACTAATAGGACAATAGATGATGGTCACATGTAATTACTGGGGCAAGCTGTTTTGGGTGCAAATTTTAGAAAATTTCAGGAAACAAGTATCCCAATGTTATTTATATCTATAAACTGTTTCAGAGCATAGAAATGGATGATGATAACTGATTTTAAATGATTAACATAAATAATAAAAATCCAGTAGAGCTATTTCAAATCCTGAAAGATGATGCTGTCAAAGTGCTGCACTCAATATGCCAGCAAATTTGGAAAACTCAGCAGTGACCATAGGACTAGAAAAGGTCAGTGTTCATTCCAATCCCAAAGAAAGGTAATGCCAAAGAATGCTCAAACTACTGCACAATTGCACTCATCTNAGCTGAAACTCCAGTACTTTGGCCACCTCATGTGAAGAGTTGACTCACTGGAAAAAGACTCTGATGCTGGGAGGGATTGCGGGCAGGAGAAGGGGACGACCGAGGATGAGATGGCTAGATGGCATCACGGACTCGATGGACATGAGTTTAAGTCAACTCCAGGAGTTGGTGATGGACAGGGAGGCCTGGCGTGCTGCAATTCATGGGGTCGCAAAGAGTCAGACACGACTGAACGACTGAACTGAACTGAGACACAGGAAAGGAAAAAAAAATTCTATGACTGGTTTTACCTGTGAATAAGTTCACAAAGATTCAGAAAAGTTCTTAGCACATTTATTATGACATCAAATGCAAAATATATTCAGTGCACCATTTGTCTCAGTAAATATTAGTAATAACCAAATATTAATGATGAAATAGCTTAGTAAATTAATTAAAAACAGTTATTTTTAAATGAGTTACATGGGAGTATAATGTTATAAAAATATATCTAGAACATGTATTTTGATTAAAGAATTAAGGTACAAAAGAGCATGTATAATGGTCTCCTTTTTAAAATAAATGTATCTGTGCATGTATAAAAATAGAGCAAATGTGATGCTCCCCAGTGAATTAGGAGTCTCTTTCATCCAAATTATCTGAATTTCTTACAAACATTTGAAAACTTTATTGTTGATGTCAACTACAATTTGGCACTTGCCATCCACCTCTGCAGGGGTTATATCATGTGATGCTGCAGCTGCTGACCTTCAACACCCATGAAAGGAGCTGAGGGCGGAGATCAGAAATGAGGCACTATGTGCTTTGGGAAAAACTGGCAGAACAGGTCTTGAGATAGATATGTTCAGGAGACAATTTTGGGAGCCCAATTCTTGTACATCATACCTAAAAGTGCCCTAAAACCCTGCATGGTGAAGACTGCTCCTGTGACTAGAAACTTTTTGCAAAATCTGTCTGGTTGCTTGTACCCCGCGTTCTCCTAAATCACACACGTATCGTCCTTCCCCTCTACCTCTTTGGAGCAATTTTTCGGAGTTATCTGAGATCCTGTCACCTGGGCTATAGTCCTCATTTTGCCCCAAATAAAACTTGCAACTCTTATGTTGTACATTTTCTTAAGTTGGCATTAAAAATTATAAATTTACTTAAAAGACTAAAGAAAACACTAAAGGTTATGAATTACATAAAAAATATCAGGAGTATACTTTCCTTCCCATGGAACAGTCTCAAATGCTTTAAGAAAATTTAAACCTATCTATATGAAAATATAAATCTAAGGGCACAACTGGCGGCTCAGACGGTAAAGAGTCTACCTGCAATGAGGGGAGGCCTGGGTTTAATCCCTGGGTTGGGAAGATCCCCTGGAGAAGGAAATGGCAACCCATTCCAGGATTCTTGCCTGGAAAATTCCATGGAAGGAGGAGCCTGGTAGGCTACAATCCATGGGGTCACAAAGAGTCAGACACGACTGAGTGACTTCACTTTCACTTTAAGGGCATAACATTATTTCTGTTTTTCTCAATGTTAATACCTTGAGGGTTTTGTGTTTGTATGACTATCACCATTTTAAATATGAGCTCAAGTGTTTTGCTAAAATTTCACCACCTATAGTGAAGCCAAGATTTGTTTCAGGGACTCTATGATTTCATTGTTCATGTTTCAAGTTTCCTCCCTGAAGGAAATAAACCTAAGATAAATAATTATATGCTATCTGAAAACACCTCAGAGTACAGTGAAATTACCACACATCTTTTATTAAAAACTATTAAAATATCTGGACACAGGTGCATTTACCTGCTTGGGGTGGTCTTCATATGTGTGAGATGATTGCAATGATTCCACAGAATTATGACATAAAACCAAAGAGATTTCCTCTAGCTTTCTACATATCATGCAATATATTTTATTGGTTTCATAGGAATGTAGGAAAATCCTTTGCTGAAACTTTTGCTACAGTTTATTCTTTGATTTCAAAATTTAAAATATGTTCANGATGGCATCACGGACTCGATGGACATGAGTTTAAGTCAACTCCAGGAGTTGGTGATGGACAGGGAGGCCTGGCGTGCTGCAATTCATGGGGTCGCAAAGAGTCAGACACGACTGAACGACTGAACTGAACTGAGACACAGGAAAGGAAAAAAAAATTCTATGACTGGTTTTACCTGTGAATAAGTTCACAAAGATTCAGAAAAGTTCTTAGCACATTTATTATGACATCAAATGCAAAATATATTCAGTGCACCATTTGTCTCAGTAAATATTAGTAATAACCAAATATTAATGATGAAATAGCTTAGTAAATTAATTAAAAACAGTTATTTTTAAATGAGTTACATGGGAGTATAATGTTATAAAAATATATCTAGAACATGTATTTTGATTAAAGAATTAAGGTACAAAAGAGCATGTATAATGGTCTCCTTTTTAAAATAAATGTATCTGTGCATGTATAAAAATAGAGCAAATGTGATGCTCCCCAGTGAATTAGGAGTCTCTTTCATCCAAATTATCTGAATTTCTTACAAACATTTGAAAACTTTATTGTTGATGTCAACTACAATTTGGCACTTGCCATCCACCTCTGCAGGGGTTATATCATGTGATGCTGCAGCTGCTGACCTTCAACACCCATGAAAGGAGCTGAGGGCGGAGATCAGAAATGAGGCACTATGTGCTTTGGGAAAAACTGGCAGAACAGGTCTTGAGATAGATATGTTCAGGAGACAATTTTGGGAGCCCAATTCTTGTACATCATACCTAAAAGTGCCCTAAAACCCTGCATGGTGAAGACTGCTCCTGTGACTAGAAACTTTTTGCAAAATCTGTCTGGTTGCTTGTACCCCGCGTTCTCCTAAATCACACACGTATCGTCCTTCCCCTCTACCTCTTTGGAGCAATTTTTCGGAGTTATCTGAGATCCTGTCACCTGGGCTATAGTCCTCATTTTGCCCCAAATAAAACTTGCAACTCTTATGTTGTACATTTTCTTAAGTTGGCATTAAAAATTATAAATTTACTTAAAAGACTAAAGAAAACACTAAAGGTTATGAATTACATAAAAAATATCAGGAGTATACTTTCCTTCCCATGGAACAGTCTCAAATGCTTTAAGAAAATTTAAACCTATCTATATGAAAATATAAATCTAAGGGCACAACTGGCGGCTCAGACGGTAAAGAGTCTACCTGCAATGAGGGGAGGCCTGGGTTTAATCCCTGGGTTGGGAAGATCCCCTGGAGAAGGAAATGGCAACCCATTCCAGGATTCTTGCCTGGAAAATTCCATGGAAGGAGGAGCCTGGTAGGCTACAATCCATGGGGTCACAAAGAGTCAGACACGACTGAGTGACTTCACTTTCACTTTAAGGGCATAACATTATTTCTGTTTTTCTCAATGTTAATACCTTGAGGGTTTTGTGTTTGTATGACTATCACCATTTTAAATATGAGCTCAAGTGTTTTGCTAAAATTTCACCAACTATAGTGAAGCCAAGATTTGTTTCAGGGACTCTATGATTTCATTGTTCATGTTTCAAGTTTCCTCCCTGAAGGAAATAAACCTAAGATAAATAATTATATGCTATCTGAAAACACCTCAGAGTACAGTGAAATTACCACACATCTTTTATTAAAAACTATTAAAATATCTGGACACAGGTGCATTTACCTGCTTGGGGTGGTCTTCATATGTGTGAGATGATTGCAATGATTCCACAGAATTATGACATAAAACCAAAGAGATTTCCTCTAGCTTTCTACATATCATGCAATATATTTTATTGGTTTCATAGGAATGTAGGAAAATCCTTTGCTGAAACTTTTGCTACAGTTTATTCTTTGATTTCAAAATTTAAAATATGTTCACCAAGATCCAGGAGGTTTCCTAAAGAACAAAATTGCTCTGGACATTGCCCATAAACTTTGTAATATACTGGGCTTCATTTCACCTAAGATCTTAGATTTCCTTGGTAGCTGTTAAGCCTTTTTCTTGATAGAGAAAAGATTTTTTAGATAACATAGCCTTTAGGCTGACTTTGCCCTGGAGTGGCTTGGAAGCGTTCCCGAGATTACTGACTACCTTTCCTGCTCTATATCCCCAATGTCCTCACTAGGCCTAGTAAAATGGAAGGATCATTTTCTGAATGTAAGTTTCCTTTAAAAAACAAAAGTTCATTTTAAATAGGGGACTTGGCAATAGCAAATTGTTTCTTTTTACTTAAGAATAATTTGTGATCAGTAAGTATAGAGTGATTTTAATGTTTTTATTTTAAACCTTAAATTAAATATAAACTTATAACAATTTTGTGTGGACAAATCATGTTGGCAACAAATTCCTAAAAGGTAATAAAGCAGTAAAGGCTATTTACTTTCGTTTGTGTGCTCTTTGTAATAATTCTGCTTTACCCACACAGATGATAACCTGTGGGCTTGAGAAATCCTGCATTTTCTTACTCCTCTGCTCCTAAAAGGATATCAGTAAATCACATTCTAAGAAAAAAAAAAAATCTTGTTTTGATAGTTTGATTACATTTTAATGACAAACTTTTCATGAAACTAATGAACCATTAGCTTTAGGGGCCCTCACAGGCGGAGACCCCTTTCCAAGTTGGCAGCGGCCTGCAATATGTTCCTCAAAATTTACAAAATTAAATAATTTGCTGCAAGTAGTTAAGGACAGTGACTGCTCCAAACAACTTTCCCCATCACAATTTCCTTTCAGCGCCATTGGAGGAAACACCAGAGGCACTTTCTGATGTCTAGGTAGGAGAAGGTTAGTTGGGGATCTATCTTGTTTAGATTCAGTGGGATAAAGTGATTCTTTTCATAGTCTTTTCCATGTACAATCGTTTTAGCTGTTCCCATGTAGATACCAGGAAATCTGCTATCTACCATTGTCCCAACTCACCTACCACTGTGACAGACAAAAAGGGGTGGAATCACATATTATTTTGTGATGTAAATATATCCTATGGTATGAAACACTGGAGATATATGAGTATTGGAGAAATAAGGACTGGCAAATATGCAGCTGAACACTACCCTGCAGAAAATTCTTCCAACCATCACACAGGTACTGGTGTATGTGGACGATATAGTGGCTGTTGACACCTAAGCAAAACAAATTATCTTCTAACAGCAAGTACTAAATGATATAACACGTGGTTAGTTGCTCAGTCATGTCTGACTTTATGTCCCCATGGACTGTAGCCTGCCAGGGATTCTCCAGGCAAGAATAGTAGAGTGGGTTGCATTTTCTACTCCAGGGAATCTTCACAACTCAGGGATTGAACCCAGGTGTCCCACACTGCAGGTAGATTCTTTACTATCCGAGCCACCGGGGGAGTCCCAAATGATCTGACATATATAATTAAAATATACCTTTAGGATTTCCAAGAATCCTTGTATTTGTGTAGCACAAATTTGTGTATTTGTGTAGTACTGTAAACAGTACTGTAAGCACTATCATTAATAAACAAATCTAGATCAGTCTTACCAACAGAAACACTAATGCATTCCACAGAAAATATAAAATTGGTCCATACAAATGAGTGAACATTTTATTGTCTAGATCACCAAACATTGAACTTTCAGGTTTTTTCCTCACATTACACCACTTCAGTGCGAACATCCGCTCTAACTTCAGTCCCACACGGTCATCTACACCTGCTCAAACATAGCCCTCAGTGAGGTGGACAATCTAGAACAATAGGGATTAAGTTTCCCAAATTTCCAAAATGGGAGGCTACAGCATCACTGAGTTATAAAAGATGTTCAAAAATCATCATATTATGACACTCAGTAACAACTCTCTGCAGACGATGTAAGTTTACAAATTCAACCAGGAAGTTCAGAAATTAAGAAGAAATGTCTGGAGAATGATATTGGAGGGTTGTGGTATTTCCCTAATGAAATTTTTGAGAGAGGTGAGAGAAGACTCAGACCCCACCTCTATTCAAGCTAGAAAGCAATTAAGCAGTAACACAAACAGTATACAGAAATCTCTAAAAGCCTGGAAAGCATTCATTTCTCTTGTAACCCAGCCCTAAAACATCTGAAAATACTGTGGCAGTTGCCACCAATTTGGTGGAGAGCAGAGTGATACATTGGGAAGGAGAACCCTTGAAGACAGAATGCTGCGTGTGGTCTCATGTGATTCAGACATGGATTACATGGGGAAGAAACCAACCTGCATGTGGTTTTAAAAGAGCAACCATCCCAAACACTGTCCCTTCAGGAGCTGGTGATATTAGAAAACTAGCTATTCCAGGGACTGGCTCCAAGGTCGGAGGTCTCATAAACTAAATTTATGATAAAGAGAATAGATACCTATCATATCCCTGTGATCCTAGCCAAGTTCAAACTTCCCAGTTGAATACAACCACAACTGGCAAAATAGAGAATTTTAATTGCCAAAAAAAAAAACAAAAACAAAAAACAAAACCCTGATGAAAATCTGATTGAACTGAATTGGGGCCTCATTTTTACAGACACAATCCAAGTGAAGTCAAGAATGGATGAAAAACCTGAAAACCATGAACTCTGCCTAACAATATTCATTAGAATTAAGAAGCCCATAGATGGAAGGAAGGACCTTCTTGCACATATCACCTTTCTTCCTGACCCCTGGATGAGGGGGTGGGAAAAAGAAAAGCATTTGGAATAGTCAATATTTATGTCATCATTCACCTCTTAGACCTCATTTGAGAAGATGCTACAGGACTGAAGGGGAATAATGAAGGAAGAAAAAATTATAGAACATGGGCTACTCACTGGAATCTGGAGAAGAAAATTAAGTAAGGTTATTTTCATAATGTACTTTCAGAACAAGGGACTAAACTCTTAACTACATAGCTCAGATTCATACTTTTGAGATAATTTTCTGGTGCCTCACTATTCTTCTCCTTATTTTAGAGAATGATGCTCTGTAGCCAAAGCTGTTTTTGACCCTTGGGTCTTTCCATTGTAGTATTCACAGGCGATTTTTAACTTATGTTTTTTTGTTTACATTAGAAAGCAATGTATAATTAGGGCAATGACCAACTTGGACATTTCTCTACTATTTACCCCAATGTGAACACAAAGAGAGAAACACAGTATTATGGCACAATTTTTTTTTTTTTTTTTTTGTCTCCTTACTTACACATGAGAGAGTACAAAACGGGAAATGACCTCAAAAGTCTGGGAAGGGACTTCCCTGGTGGTCCAGTGGATAAGACTCTGTGTTCCCAATGCAGGGGGACCAAGTTCGATCCCTGGTCAGGGAACTAAATCCCACATGCCACAAATAAGACCTGGCACAGCCTAAGCAAATAAATAAAATACATAAACAAACAAACAAAATGTTTGGGGAAAGAAGAACTTAGGATGGAGCATAGTCTTCCCATTTCTACATGGATTCTTGGTTTCGTACTTTGTTGTAAAACTATCACAATTCTATAGGGACTTCTAATAGGAGCAGCTAGGAAGGAGTACAGGGTTAAGGAGATTATTTCACACTGTGGATAGTAGTCAGAACTATTTTATGCTTCTGGGGAAAAGATGACAATTATCAAGGTAGTCTACAGAAAAGAATTAAAAGACTCTGGTCAATTGTTTCTGGCAAGTGTAAGCAAAACATTATTACAATGGAAATTAAGAGCCATCAAGGTTAGAAAAGGGGATAACGCACGGAACTAGGCATGTTCTTTTCTAATAGTTATAGTGACAGTTAAGCTTACCACTAACTCTTCAGGCCACCGTGGTCCTGTAACCTAAGCTGAAACAAAGGATACTCATGGAGGCAACGGTTACTAAAGGGGATGTGAGGGAAAATAATCTATGTATGTATGTATCTATCTATAACTACGTATTGGCCAGAGCCAGAATACCCTATTCATCCCAATGGACAAAGGGCAAAGTGTGTGAGTCCCACTAGCCGATGGTTTTGCCCAGTCTTGCCAAGAGAGGCTTGCCCTAGTCAAAGCATCAAGGCAGCTTAGTTACCAGAACAAAACACTTTGATTATATACAACTGGAAATAGGGTGATGTGTGTTTTAGTAGAGCTTTATAATTTACTCACTATCCATATGGAAAAGAGAGAAAATACGTACACTGCCGCTACTACTATCAGTCAGATTATATAAGGTTATTTGTATTTGCTGCAAAGATCAATCTATTATTGGCTCATGAAATAGATTTCACAATTAATCCGTATTTTCTTAGATATTCCTATGAAATGATTATGTATGCTTTTGTGAATCATATTTACTTTACATATGTATATATTTGCTTGTACAGTAGCTTCTGACAAGTGAAAGTATTTTGTACTGTGAGGTGCAGTCAAATTTTTAATGGTCATTGACCTAAGCTACTAAAAGACCAAAATTATCAATTAAATTTTTGCAAGTAGCATTTTAATTTTTTTATATCTGTAATTATAGATTAGATATTTCCTTATTATTTCTCTAGCCCAAGAGACTAAAACAGTGAAGGCTATTAATTCCAACTGAATCAGAGGTTAGAGGTTTAGAATGACTAAGGAGAAAAAGAATAAATTCACTTGTACAAGAGAAGAAAAAGACTGAGGTAATTTTTACCTTGCTTGTTTTGGGAAAATTAAGTGAAAAGATAGAACAGTTCAAATTCAGTTCTTCAGTAGTATTTGCTTACATCTGAGCAAATTTTAGTTAATATTAATTTGTATTTTTTCAGTTTAACCATGCTCATGAAATTAAAACCTTGTATTTTTTTTCTAAGAATATTTTAGGTTGTGTTCATTGCTATAGTTTTAAAGGTCACAAATCTATTCTTAAAGTAATTAGAGAAGTCTATGTTTGCTCACGTATCTGTAAAATACCAAGTAGTCAGAGAGAACAATGGCATAGAGACAGTCAACTTCAAAGAAGGTATCTTTGTCCTCATAGCTTTTCAGAAGAATGGCAAAACAGCACAGCCTCTAATTCAGGGTTTCTTCCTCAAGTGCCTACATTACAGAAATAGTATTTCTTTGTTTTCTTAAGTAACTGATTAACAGATATTTATTGAGAACCTATATCCTGCTAGGCATTAAGACTAGGGATGCAGAGATTTCCCAGTCTCCAAAGACAGTAAAACTTAAATACTTTCAATATTGTATACTAAGCATATATTAGTGATGGCAGAAACTGTCACGTTTAAGCGTATAAAGTGTCTAGAAAAGAAACAAATAAGACATAGTTCTGTATGAATAAAGCAAGGAGTAAAGTTTTTAACAAGGAAAGAAAGAGAGAAAAGGCAAATCAATGGATGTTGGTGCTTGGAAGAAAGGCTTGAATCGGACCATGTAGGATATTAGACACAGTCTTTGTATATTTGAGTATCTATCATTCCCAAAGCAACTGAGGAGCAATTACAGTCTTTAAATATAGAAGTTATTTAATTAAATTTCATTTTAGGAAGTCCATTTGGGCTATAATTTGAAGAATTAAGTCAAAAGGGCAATGCTTAGGATCAGGGAAATCTACTGGTACACCTTTGTAGAAATTCCAGTGCAAGTGTTAAAGTTATCAACTAAGATGCTGACAAAGATGATGGGGAAATTGCTGAATTACTTCATATATTTGAGGAAGATATATGGACCAACTGTCATGAATAACTTGAGCTAGTTATGAGTAACTTTTTAATTCAAACTTCTAATTATTTTGGCTTAGATGACTGTGAAGGTAGTATTTTTATCTATTATAATTAAGAATAAGAAAAAAAAGGTTTTAGGGTGTAATAAAAACTGTCAATTTAACTTCTTGGGATTCTGAGTTTACGTGTGGGAATGCCCAATAATCAGTTCACAACGTGGAGTTGGGAACATAGGTCCCTGGTAGAGAAGATGTGTAGCTCTCAGATGAAGAATAAGTATAGAATAAGGAGAAAAAAGTTCAGGGACAGAGAACAAGGAAGCATACTCACATTTAAAGGGTTAGTAAAATAGAGAACAGACTGGTGTTGCCAAGGAGGAGAGGGTTGCGGAAGAGACAGAGAGGTAGGGTGGGGTTAGCAGAGATAAGCTGTTATATAGAGAATGGATAAGCAACCAGGTCCTACTGTACAGCACAGAGAACTGTGCTCACAACCCTAGGATAAATCATATTGGAAAAGAATATTTAAAAAAGAATATACACATATACCCCCACATATATATAAAACTGAATAACTTTGCTGTATACCAGTAATACAATACTGTACGTCAACCATACTTCAATTACAAAAGCAAATAATTACTGGAAAAGTTAAAGCTAGAGAATGTTAAAGGGTGGTTAGAGAATTATGAAGGAAAAATCGGGAAAGAATGAAACCATGGAAGTGAATTCCTCGAGGAGCTCCTTACTCTCATAAATACAGGTTTTACTTGCTATACACTAGTCAAAAGAGGTACACACACAAATGGTACAGTTTTTAACTTGAGAATACTCTTTCATCCTTAGATTCTAGCACAGAAAGGAAGTAAATCCCAAAGAATACAATTATCAGTCACTGGGGAATACGGGGTAAGAATTAGGATCAGTGGAGTCTAACATTTGATGGTTTCTTTTTAAAATATGCTTTTGCATATGCATATTTGTAAATGTTTTAACATTATATTTTATTAATATTATAATTTTAATATATTCCTAATTTAAGTAAACCATCTGTTATATCTTGATACAGCAATATTCTAACCTGGTTGACATATGAAGGTGGGCCAGCCTAATACTAGCTCAGAGGATCTATTTTTGTTCCAGTGTGCCTCACACTTTGGGGCATTCCTATAATCACTCCCTGTTTTCAGCATTTTCAAACAATTCAGGCATGAGTGTTATCAGAGTAGACAAGCATGAAATGAATTTTTTATCATGGTTTATGAATGCCAGGAGAGCTCAGAGATCAGTAACATTAGAAGGCATTGGTGCTTGATGTTTAACTTCTCCTTTTTAAGTAGGCAAATCCCTTCAAGCATTATTTTAAAATCCCAAGGACAGCGGTTGTCCTAATTTTAGAGTAACATATTACTTTAAATAGATGACTCTCTTATATAGTAGTCTTTGCTAATTGAAATCATGTATTTAAGTTTTGTGATTACATTTAGCTATTATACCATTTATATTTATCTCAATAATATACTTTTTAATTCAGTACTGGTCGAGAAAACTATTTCATTGTTTAAAGTGTCTATAGTAAGCAGATAAATATTTGTACACATTTTTCATTCTATTAAATTTGCAAATAAGTACCATGTTTGAATAATACATAATTGACCTATATCTCTCAACTGCTAACACATACTAAAATTGTCAAACCAAATATCCTCAGAAGTTACACCCTACTTATTTTACATCTATACATTCACATTAAACATTCATGACCATTATTTATTGACCAAAAGGATTTAAATGAAATTTACTGGTGTTAAAAACCTACAAAGAAAACAGATTTTGTTTTTATTCCTCATTCCAATTTTTCAAGGGCATTGGAAGAATTTGGGGGCCTTGAATGTGAGAAATTATTTCTTTTAAGGTCGTGATGCGGGTGGGCAGCTGGTCAGTGAGCATCATTATTTGAGGTAGTCTAACAATTCTATTTCCACTCTGCTTGGTCTGAGGGATTGTAAAATATACAGTAATAATAGACAGGACTAAACATAGATTCTCAGTTGTTTCTGCCATCAGGCAACGTAGGCCCCTTTCCATTGTACAGCACGGAAGAGAACCGCTGCAAAAGTTTGCAGACGGCTAGCGAATTTTCTACCAGTGCAATTAAACTACCACCTGGCAGGAAAAACAACGTGCAGAGAAAAGCCAAACAGCGTAAGGCATGTCTTCCACCCAAGGACTCAGCAGATGAAGTCTGAACGCACTCTGATGTGGCTCCTGTGGCAACATACGTCTATCACCCGTCTGCCCTTCTATAATTTCTTTGTGCCTATTTATCTTGTTTCCAAAACAAGATTTTTGAAGCCAGGAAAGATCATGCAGTCTTATTTTTTGTGTACTATAAGTGTAGAGCAAAAATACATGTGATAAAAGTTTATTATATGAATTCTGATTATGTTAGTGGTCAGGTCAAAGTCTAAAGTTGTGGGGTTTAAATGTTCTGTACTTGAAATCCTTTTTCCGATATCTGCGTTTCAGAGGTATTTGTGAAAATGCACTCAACATCGTCTCTCCCAACTTCCTAAGATGAAAACCAGCACAATCCAAAATGAGGACAGAGGAATTTGAGGAAGGGTGGGAGAGAGAGCTCAAATAATTACTTAGGAAACAATGTTCAATTGAAGGAAATCAATGCAGTATTCCCTCAGGACATCCAGATTTTCTTGAAAGAGAAACTACTAGAAAAGATAAAATAACATGAAAGATGTGAAGGTGCTGAATCTATATCATGCCTCAGAAGCCAGAGTTTGACAGAAAATTGGAAAGCTATTTCCTTAGTCTGTGTAACTTGTGTTTATTGAGGTATCCAAAGTAATAATCTTCTTTTTGTTCTGCAATGAGCATCTTTGCAGAACCGACCAGTGAACAACTAAGAAGGAAGCTGTTGTGTGCACATGTTTTACTGTGAGAGGTTAGAGGTGGATGGGAGAGACATTTGAAGGGTAGCACAAAAGCACTGTCGGTTAGAGAGGGGAGAAGGACTCGGATCAGGAATGGCTGTCTTCCAGCGGTCCGTACAATTAGAATATCAACAAACCTGATGGGAGGGCGTTACAGACTGAACAGCGTGTTCCTCCCAATTTATGTGTGAAGGTTCTAACCTCCAATGGGACTATATTTAAGGTAATGAAGAGTAAATGAAGTCATAAGAGTGGGGCCCAGATCTGATAGGCTTGCTGCCCCTATAAGAGGAGGAAGAGACACCAGAGATGGCTGGTCTGCACAGAGAAGAGGTAATACGAGGAGAGGCGCATGGCCATCCACAAGACTGGAGGGAAGGCCTCGACAGACACTGACTCTGCTGGCATCTTAATCTCAGATTTATAACTCTCAGAACTGTGAGGGGAAAAAAAATATATAAATATATATATATATATATTTATAAAATATATTTAAATATATATATATAAATATATATAATATATATATATATATAGTTCAAACCACCCAGTCTACAGTATTTGTTGGGACAGTCTGCAAAGACTATGGCAGAGGGTGAAAGAACATGTCTCCTTTTCAAAGAAAAATCAAGCTAGTCAAGAGCTTCTGAGTTTCCAGTAATTAGCCATAGAGTGAATGCCATTTGTGGATTGAGGAGATTGTTTAGATTTCAATAGGAGATGGAAAATGAGCAAAGCAAAACCCGTCATAGTGCCCTCTGCCAAGCATTGTTTTTGCTTCATTTTGCCTCAATTAAGGGGGAACATCGTCGTAAGATATATAAAAAGCAATTTACAATAAAATAATTTTAAAATTATTTTGAATTTAAATGATTTGAAATGAGTAAGTACAGCAGTATCTAAAGGAAAATGTCAGGAATGTACATGGAATTTTTTTTTAATACTTTATTCTATTTTACAGTACTGTATTGGTTTTGCCATACATCGACATGAATCATCCACAGGTGTACACAATCTCCCCATGCCAAAGCCCCCTCCCACCTCCCTCCCCACCCCACCTCCCTGGATCATCCCGTACACCAGCCCCAAGCATCCTGTATCCTGCATTGAACACAGACTGGTGCTTCATTTCTTATATGATAGTATACATGCTTATAGAATGTTTAAAAATGTTAAAAAGAAGAACTATGAAATTACGTGATAATGAAAGAGAATGAGGAAGGATTACAACAAATAGGCAATGCCAAAAATAAAGTCAATAATTGATATGCTTGCTACTGTAGAAAACTGAAGCAATGTTATTAGATAAGAAATTATTCCAGAAGGTAGCATTAAACGACAAATTCATAAATAGAATTAAGGTACAGAGAGTTGTCTCATATCTAGCATAACTAAAAGCTCATTTATGCAACTATTAGAAACATTTAACAAATGCTTGCATTGCTGTCATTGCAATTGTAGAATTCAATGAGAGACTTCCTTTCCTAGAAAGATAAACTAAATGTACTTTTTTGTTTTCCCCCTCCTGAGGAAAATTAAAAACCCTAGACATTTATATGAAACAAGCATAAAAATCTGCTGCTAGGTGGAGAAAAGAAGGTAGACTGGTCAGCAACTGTGGATTTCCACTGCAGAAGCTAGCAACCCAGAAGTACCAACAGACCCAAACAAACAACTCCACGAAAAACCTCCTCTCTCTACCCAAAATGTGAGGAAAGAGTCAACCTCATTTGTTTTGGGCAATAGCCACTTCAGTTTAGCCACGCCTGTGTCCTCAGTTGTGTCCTCCTCTTTGCAACCCTGCAGACCATGGCCCGCCAGGCTCCTCTGTCCATGGGATTCTCTAGGCCAGGATACTGAAGCGGGTTGTCATTTCCTCCTCCAGGAGATCTTCCTGACACAGGGATTGAACCCAAGTCTCCTGCATCTCCTGCATTGCAGGCAGATTCTTTAATCGCTTGAGCCAGTCAGAGAAGCCCAGTTTAGCCATATACATAAGAAAAATAAAGGGGGGTGGTTTGGCCTTTCTCCCAGGCCTGCTAACAAAGACTGAAAGTGGGGGTGGACTTTTACCCTGGTCAGGTTGTGATGAGGAGCCAACCCCTATGCTGGAATGGTGTCAGAGAATGTAGAGACTTGAACTTTTATCTTTGCCACAAGAGAATGAGCCTTCACTCCAATCCTCTGGTGTCGGTGGAGACCAGCTAGTGAGCCTGGACTTCGCCCTGATCCTGTGGAGCAAAGCACAGCT
The DNA here is from genome assembly GCA_006410735.1 of Raphicerus campestris. Classification (NCBI taxonomy): domain Eukaryota; kingdom Metazoa; phylum Chordata; class Mammalia; order Artiodactyla; family Bovidae; genus Raphicerus; species Raphicerus campestris. Next base: position 1,332,670 of record SJYW01050250.1, read on the forward strand.
TCTCTCTTCAAGCTGAGGTGGTGTCACAGGAGGCCGGCTGGATGGTTCTGCATAACAAAACCACATCCCTCCGCTGAGGCTGTAGAGGCTACTGGGGCCAATAATGAGATATTCCTCTAGTTTAGTCAGACACCCTCACACACACAAAAGTGGCTTTACTCCTACCACTGACAAAAAAAGAATTCAAATAACAGTTGTATGTATTGAAAGTGAAACTGTCATTTGCTCAGTCATGTCTGACTCTTTGTGACTCCAGCGAGTAAGGCCCACTGTCCATGGGATTCTCCAGGCAAGAATATTGGAGTGGGCAGCTATTCCCTTTTCCAGGGGATCTTCCAGACCCAGGGACTGAATCCAGGTCCCCTTGTATGTATTAGCATGTGTACTGACTGTGAGAGCTAGATTTTCCTAGTATCCTTTCATAAACTTAAATTTACTTACGTGTCCCCCAGCATTTCAGTTGGTTGCATTTTTTTTTGATATTTCCCTATCTTTTCTTCTCTGCCATCTGGTTTTCTATTGTAAATGGTCTTTTAGAGATGGCAATATAGTCAGAAGCAAGCTACAGGGAANTCCCGTACACCAGCCCCAAGCATCCTGTATCCTGCATTGAACACAGACTGGTGCTTCATTTCTTATATGATAGTATACATGCTTATAGAATGTTTAAAAATGTTAAAAAGAAGAACTATGAAATTACGTGATAATGAAAGAGAATGAGGAAGGATTACAACAAATAGGCAATGCCAAAAATAAAGTCAATAATTGATATGCTTGCTACTGTAGAAAACTGAAGCAATGTTATTAGATAAGAAATTATTCCAGAAGGTAGCATTAAACGACAAATTCATAAATAGAATTAAGGTACAGAGAGTTGTCTCATATCTAGCATAACTAAAAGCTCATTTATGCAACTATTAGAAACATTTAACAAATGCTTGCATTGCTGTCATTGCAATTGTAGAATTCAATGAGAGACTTCCTTTCCTAGAAAGATAAACTAAATGTACTTTTTTGTTTTCCCCCTCCTGAGGAAAATTAAAAACCCTAGACATTTATATGAAACAAGCATAAAAATCTGCTGCTAGGTGGAGAAAAGAAGGTAGACTGGTCAGCAACTGTGGATTTCCACTGCAGAAGCTAGCAACCCAGAAGTACCAACAGACCCAAACAAACAACTCCACGAAAAACCTCCTCTCTCTACCCAAAATGTGAGGAAAGAGTCAACCTCATTTGTTTTGGGCAATAGCCACTTCAGTTTAGCCACGCCTGTGTCCTCAGTTGTGTCCTCCTCTTTGCAACCCTGCAGACCATGGCCCGCCAGGCTCCTCTGTCCATGGGATTCTCTAGGCCAGGATACTGAAGCGGGTTGTCATTTCCTCCTCCAGGAGATCTTCCTGACACAGGGATTGAACCCAAGTCTCCTGCATCTCCTGCATTGCAGGCAGATTCTTTAATCGCTTGAGCCAGTCAGAGAAGCCCAGTTTAGCCATATACATAAGAAAAATAAAGGGGGGTGGTTTGGCCTTTCTCCCAGGCCTGCTAACAAAGACTGAAAGTGGGGGTGGACTTTTACCCTGGTCAGGTTGTGATGAGGAGCCAACCCCTATGCTGGAATGGTGTCAGAGAATGTAGAGACTTGAACTTTTATCTTTGCCACAAGAGAATGAGCCTTCACTCCAATCCTCTGGTGTCGGTGGAGACCAGCTAGTGAGCCTGGACTTCGCCCTGATCCTGTGGAGCAAAGCACAGCTTCTCTCTTCAAGCTGAGGTGGTGTCACAGGAGGCCGGCTGGATGGTTCTGCATAACAAAACCACATCCCTCCGCTGAGGCTGTAGAGGCTACTGGGGCCAATAATGAGATATTCCTCTAGTTTAGTCAGACACCCTCACACACACAAAAGTGGCTTTACTCCTACCACTGACAAAAAAAGAATTCAAATAACAGTTGTATGTATTGAAAGTGAAACTGTCATTTGCTCAGTCATGTCTGACTCTTTGTGACTCCAGCGAGTAAGGCCCACTGTCCATGGGATTCTCCAGGCAAGAATATTGGAGTGGGCAGCTATTCCCTTTTCCAGGGGATCTTCCAGACCCAGGGACTGAATCCAGGTCCCCTTGTATGTATTAGCATGTGTACTGACTGTGAGAGCTAGATTTTCCTAGTATCCTTTCATAAACTTAAATTTACTTACGTGTCCCCCAGCATTTCAGTTGGTTGCATTTTTTTTTGATATTTCCCTATCTTTTCTTCTCTGCCATCTGGTTTTCTATTGTAAATGGTCTTTTAGAGATGGCAATATAGTCAGAAGCAAGCTACAGGGAATTTATTTGGAAGCACAGAGTCTACTAAAAAGTTGTCACAAATGCTCAGCAGTCTCCACTGGAAGAAACTCAGAAGTTATTATCAATATGAGCACCAGCAAATATCTGTGTTTATCACAAAGATATCATGATTCTTGTTCCAAAGGCTATCTTTACTATCTCGACATTTATAATTATTGGAGTGTCCATCATTCTTTAGCAGCACAGAAATGTTATCCTAAATGTCTCATGCAATGTAAGAAAGTTGACATTTTATTTAATTTGATGTGTTAAAGGCTGTCAGTTTAATTCTATTTGTGACTATCACAAATTTGAAAAACAAATGAAAATCACAAAGATGATTACTCTGTGTAAATTTAGTCAACAATGTTCTGAGGACACTTGTTCAGTGTCATCCAAAAATGGTGCTCCTGTCAAGGCTTTGTCATCATGATTTGAGATTTATGTAAAATCTTTCATCTTGAGAAACAACTATTTGTTCTTGTAAGAACCTAAAAGTGGTTTAATTAATCCAATTTTAATTCATGCTAGTGATCAGAAATAGAGAAACAACTATTTGTTCTTATAAGAACATAAAAGTGGTTTAATTAGTCCAATTTTAATTCATGCAAGTGATCAGAAATATTTGAATTTAAAAAACCATTTCCACCTTATCTTTGACAAAGGAGGCAAGAATATACAATGGAGAAAAGACAATCTCTTTAACAGCTGGTGCTGAGAACACTGGTCAGCCACCTGTAAAGGAGTGAAAATAGAACACTTTCTAACACCATACACAAAAATAAACTGGAAATGGATTAAAGATCTAAATGTAAGACTAGAAACTATAAAATTCCTAAAGGAAAACATAGGCAAAACACTCTCCAACATAAATCACAGCAGGATCCTCTAAAACCCACCTCCCAGAATATTGGAAATAAAAGCAAAAATAAACAAATGGGACCTAATTACAATTAAAAACTTCTGCACAACAAAGGAAACTATAAGCAAGGTGAAAAGATAGCCTTCAGATTGGGAGAAAATAATAGCAAATGAAGCAAGTGACAAAGAATTAATCTAAAAAATATACAAGCAACTCCTGCAGCTCAATCCCAGAAAAACAACCCAATCAAAAAATGGGCCAAAGAATAGACATTTCTCCAAAGAAGACATACAGATGGCTAACAAACACATGAAAAGATGCTCAACATCACTCATTATCAGAGAAATGCAAATCAAAACCACAATGAGGTACTGTTTCACACCAGTCAGAATGGCTGCGATCCAAAAGTCTACAAACAATAAATGCTGGGGAGGGTGTGGAGAAAAGGGAACCCTCTTACACTGTTGGTGGGAATGCAAACTAGTACAGCCACTATGGAGAACAGTGTGGAGATTCCTTAAAAAACTGGAAATAGAACTGCCTTATGACCCAGCAATCCCATTGCTGGGCATACACACCAAGGTAACCAGAACTGAAAGAGACACGTGTATCCCAGTGTTCATTGTAGCACTGTTTATAATAGCCAGGACATGGAAGCAACCTAGATGTCCATCAGCAGACAAATGGATAAGAAAGCTGTGGTACATATACACAGTGGAATATTACTCAGCCATTAAAAAGAATACATTTGAATCAGTTCTAATGAGGTGGATGAAACTGGAGTCTATTATATAGAGTGAAGTAAGCCAGAAAGAAAAACACCAATATAGTATACTAACGCATATATATGGAATTTAGAAAGATGGTAACGATAATCCTGTATGTGAGACAGCAAAAGAGACACAGATGTATAGAACAGTCTTTTGGACTCTATGGGAGAGGGTGAGGGTGGGATGATGTGGGAGAATGGCACTGAAACATGTATATTATCATATGTGAAATGGATCGCCAGTCCAGGTTTGATGCATGAGACAGGATGCTCGGGGCTGGTGCACTGGGATGACCTAAAGGGATGGGATTCGGGGGAGGTGGGAGGGGGGTTCAGGATGGGGAAACACATGTACACCCCTGGCGGATTCATGTCAGGGTAGGGCAAAAACCACTACAATATTGTAAAGTAATTAGCCTCCAGTTAAAATAAATAAATTAAAAAAAAAACATTTTAACTGATATAACATTTTTTCCTTGGAGTTACCATGTCTTAAGAGAGCAAATGACACCATTTATTATTCAAGGTACCTCCAAAATTAAATTGTTATGATATAACTTAAATATTGAATGTATTTCTGGTGACATGCACATACAGATGTTAATAGGCAGGTGACAGTTTTCCTTTTGGCACTTTAAAGTAGAGAGAAGATATTAAATAAACACAGAACACTAAAAGTTTCAAGAAAAACAGTCACTAGTATTTATACCATACCACTAAGCATTTCAACCTCAGAAAGCTCCACACAGCTTTTTGTTGCTACAGAGGAAATTCTTTAGAGACTGCTAAAATATTCTCAACATAGCAGTACCTGTTCATCCTAGACAAAATCAGAACCAGACTTTATACTATGGCTTTCAAAGGTTTTCAATGCCAGACCATTACTATCAGTACTTGATTACTTGCTCTAAATCACATCTCAGAAGAGCTTCAGGCAAAATTGTGATGTTGGAAAAGGAGTTTTCAAAACTTATTGCAGTTTCTTTACTTCTGTGTGACAGAGTTGCCCTGTTAATGCACCCCAGCTATTTCATTATGTGAGCTCCTAAGGCTAAGTCCGCGCTGTTCAATACATTCTTATGAATCCAGTGCATTGGGTCTTACCTTATCCACACCAGTCCTACCTGGTCACCAACTAAATTAACCTCTCTGAAGTCCTAGTCCATTGATAAATAACTTAATTGTTGAACTAGTTTTACCTGAAAGGGAAATGGCTACAAATTCTCAAAAAATAAAAATAAAAATAAACAAAAAAAAACCCTCCAAAAACATAGCTGCATATTATTAGGCATTTTTAAGGCTTGGGTAAATATTCTGGTTTGTTAGGGGAGAAAACTTTGGAATCTATGTCAGCTTGGCTTCTCTAGGAAGCAGATGCTAAGGAGTCAGAAGCAGAAGAGTTTTGCTGGAGAGGATGGTGGTTCAGATGGTAAAGAATCTGCCTGCAATGCAGGAGACCCAGGTTCGATCCCTGGGTTGGGAAGATCCCCTCGGGAAGGGAATGGTAACCCAGTCTAGTATTCTTGCTTGGAGAACTCCATGGACAGAGGAGTCTGGCAGGCTATGGTCCATGGAGTTGCAAAGAGTCTGACATGACTGGGCAATTAATACACTACACCTGTGCCAGAGAAAGAGGGGAGGAGTCAAGTGTCTTAAGACACCCACCGATGCAAGTCTGACACTTGTGAAATGACTGAGGCATTGAGTGGAAAATGGGGTGCAGCTCTGAGAAATGTGTTGTGAACCCCAATGGAGAGAGTCACATAAAGACTGGGCAGAAACAGACAGAGCCCAGGCAACCACTGTGCTCAGTCATTGGCTCCTAGTTACTAAGGAAGATGGCTTTGACCTGAGCATCAGGATAGATCCCCAAGACATAGTAGCTGGAAGATTCTTACCTGGAGGGTGATCTGAAGGAAGCCATGGCTGCAAATTCCTTGACTAAATAAGTAAATAAAAATACACGTACATCTAAAAGTTGCAGTATTCATCCATGCATTTTGTTCTGTACACAGTCAATTTATTCTGAGCATACTCATCTACTATGCTATTTCTATATTTTTGCCCATGTTTTAACAAGTGTGAAAAAACTTCTAACCTTCTCCTTTCCTTTGCTTTTAACTTTATCCGGTTCTTCTTTACTTCTCTACTTTTATTCATCATTTACAACAGATCACTACACACATAAGGTAAGCACATAATTTGAATAGGTAATATATGCACTTTGTAGAAAAATCAAAGGGTACCCCACGTTTATTTCTAGTCTAAGGACCAGCTTAAGGGATCCTTCATTGATTTCTACAAACCTACAAGCTTCCAGCACATGCTGTGATACTCCACTATACTGCAATGTGTGTGTGTAATTATTTCATGTATGTTGAAACCCAGCTAAAATGAGAATCCTTTCAATATGATTTTATATGTCTTAGTTCAAGTAAGTCTCTGTGAGAAAAACTTTTGATACAGAATAAGGCAAAATATAGGATACATGGTAATGGTTGGCATGTTTTTCCAATAAAAATGCTGTCCTATTCCTGTGATCAGGCAGCATGATTTGTAGGGCCTGTACCTATAATATTTCCGATATTCTGATGGTGATATTTGAGTAATATTGTGTGCCTATGAATGCCTGGCAATATAAGCCCACCTATAGCTTTAGAAATTCTAAAAAGAGAATGTAACTTTCTGCTTTTTTGCATTTCTTTTTGCATTTCCCTGGAATGCAAAAGTAGGAAGCCAAAAGATACCTGGAGTAACAGGCACATTTGGCCTTGGAGTACAAAATGAAGCAGGGCAAAGTCGAACAGACTGTTGCCTAGAGAAAAAACTGATCATAGCAAACACCATCTTCCAACAATACAACTCTGTACATGGACATCACCAGATGGTCAATATCGANTTCTAATGAGGTGGATGAAACTGGAGTCTATTATATAGAGTGAAGTAAGCCAGAAAGAAAAACACCAATATAGTATACTAACGCATATATATGGAATTTAGAAAGATGGTAACGATAATCCTGTATGTGAGACAGCAAAAGAGACACAGATGTATAGAACAGTCTTTTGGACTCTATGGGAGAGGGTGAGGGTGGGATGATGTGGGAGAATGGCACTGAAACATGTATATTATCATATGTGAAATGGATCGCCAGTCCAGGTTTGATGCATGAGACAGGATGCTCGGGGCTGGTGCACTGGGATGACCTAAAGGGATGGGATTCGGGGGAGGTGGGAGGGGGGTTCAGGATGGGGAAACACATGTACACCCCTGGCGGATTCATGTCAGGGTAGGGCAAAAACCACTACAATATTGTAAAGTAATTAGCCTCCAGTTAAAATAAATAAATTAAAAAAAAAACATTTTAACTGATATAACATTTTTTCCTTGGAGTTACCATGTCTTAAGAGAGCAAATGACACCATTTATTATTCAAGGTACCTCCAAAATTAAATTGTTATGATATAACTTAAATATTGAATGTATTTCTGGTGACATGCACATACAGATGTTAATAGGCAGGTGACAGTTTTCCTTTTGGCACTTTAAAGTAGAGAGAAGATATTAAATAAACACAGAACACTAAAAGTTTCAAGAAAAACAGTCACTAGTATTTATACCATACCACTAAGCATTTCAACCTCAGAAAGCTCCACACAGCTTTTTGTTGCTACAGAGGAAATTCTTTAGAGACTGCTAAAATATTCTCAACATAGCAGTACCTGTTCATCCTAGACAAAATCAGAACCAGACTTTATACTATGGCTTTCAAAGGTTTTCAATGCCAGACCATTACTATCAGTACTTGATTACTTGCTCTAAATCACATCTCAGAAGAGCTTCAGGCAAAATTGTGATGTTGGAAAAGGAGTTTTCAAAACTTATTGCAGTTTCTTTACTTCTGTGTGACAGAGTTGCCCTGTTAATGCACCCCAGCTATTTCATTATGTGAGCTCCTAAGGCTAAGTCCGCGCTGTTCAATACATTCTTATGAATCCAGTGCATTGGGTCTTACCTTATCCACACCAGTCCTACCTGGTCACCAACTAAATTAACCTCTCTGAAGTCCTAGTCCATTGATAAATAACTTAATTGTTGAACTAGTTTTACCTGAAAGGGAAATGGCTACAAATTCTCAAAAAATAAAAATAAAAATAAACAAAAAAAAACCCTCCAAAAACATAGCTGCATATTATTAGGCATTTTTAAGGCTTGGGTAAATATTCTGGTTTGTTAGGGGAGAAAACTTTGGAATCTATGTCAGCTTGGCTTCTCTAGGAAGCAGATGCTAAGGAGTCAGAAGCAGAAGAGTTTTGCTGGAGAGGATGGTGGTTCAGATGGTAAAGAATCTGCCTGCAATGCAGGAGACCCAGGTTCGATCCCTGGGTTGGGAAGATCCCCTCGGGAAGGGAATGGTAACCCAGTCTAGTATTCTTGCTTGGAGAACTCCATGGACAGAGGAGTCTGGCAGGCTATGGTCCATGGAGTTGCAAAGAGTCTGACATGACTGGGCAATTAATACACTACACCTGTGCCAGAGAAAGAGGGGAGGAGTCAAGTGTCTTAAGACACCCACCGATGCAAGTCTGACACTTGTGAAATGACTGAGGCATTGAGTGGAAAATGGGGTGCAGCTCTGAGAAATGTGTTGTGAACCCCAATGGAGAGAGTCACATAAAGACTGGGCAGAAACAGACAGAGCCCAGGCAACCACTGTGCTCAGTCATTGGCTCCTAGTTACTAAGGAAGATGGCTTTGACCTGAGCATCAGGATAGATCCCCAAGACATAGTAGCTGGAAGATTCTTACCTGGAGGGTGATCTGAAGGAAGCCATGGCTGCAAATTCCTTGACTAAATAAGTAAATAAAAATACACGTACATCTAAAAGTTGCAGTATTCATCCATGCATTTTGTTCTGTACACAGTCAATTTATTCTGAGCATACTCATCTACTATGCTATTTCTATATTTTTGCCCATGTTTTAACAAGTGTGAAAAAACTTCTAACCTTCTCCTTTCCTTTGCTTTTAACTTTATCCGGTTCTTCTTTACTTCTCTACTTTTATTCATCATTTACAACAGATCACTACACACATAAGGTAAGCACATAATTTGAATAGGTAATATATGCACTTTGTAGAAAAATCAAAGGGTACCCCACGTTTATTTCTAGTCTAAGGACCAGCTTAAGGGATCCTTCATTGATTTCTACAAACCTACAAGCTTCCAGCACATGCTGTGATACTCCACTATACTGCAATGTGTGTGTGTAATTATTTCATGTATGTTGAAACCCAGCTAAAATGAGAATCCTTTCAATATGATTTTATATGTCTTAGTTCAAGTAAGTCTCTGTGAGAAAAACTTTTGATACAGAATAAGGCAAAATATAGGATACATGGTAATGGTTGGCATGTTTTTCCAATAAAAATGCTGTCCTATTCCTGTGATCAGGCAGCATGATTTGTAGGGCCTGTACCTATAATATTTCCGATATTCTGATGGTGATATTTGAGTAATATTGTGTGCCTATGAATGCCTGGCAATATAAGCCCACCTATAGCTTTAGAAATTCTAAAAAGAGAATGTAACTTTCTGCTTTTTTGCATTTCTTTTTGCATTTCCCTGGAATGCAAAAGTAGGAAGCCAAAAGATACCTGGAGTAACAGGCACATTTGGCCTTGGAGTACAAAATGAAGCAGGGCAAAGTCGAACAGACTGTTGCCTAGAGAAAAAACTGATCATAGCAAACACCATCTTCCAACAATACAACTCTGTACATGGACATCACCAGATGGTCAATATCGAAATCAGACTGATTATATTTTTTGCAGCCAAAGCTGGAGAAGCTCTATACAGTCAGCAAAAACAAGACTGGGAGCTGACTATGGCTCAGATCATGGACTTCTTGTTGCCAAATTCAGACTTAAATGGAAGAAAGTCGGGAAAACTACTAAGCTATTCAGGAATGATTTAAATCAATCCCTTATGATTATACAGTGGAAGTGAGAAATAGATTCCAGGGATTAGATCTGATAGAGTGCTTGAAGAACTATGGATGGCGGTTCATAACACTGTACAGGAGGTGGTGATCAAAACCATGCCCAAGAAAAAGAAACGCAAAAGGGCAAAGCCATTGTCTGGGGAAAAGAAAAATGAAAGGCAAAAGAGAAAAGGAAAGTTATACCCATCTGAATGCATAGTTCCAAAGAATAGCAAGGAAAACTCAAGAAAGCCTTCCTAAGTGAACAATGCAAAGAGAAAGAGGAAAATAATAGAATGGGAAAGACTAGAGATCTCAAGAAAATTACAGACACTAAGGGAATATTTCATGCCAAGATGGGCACAATAAAGGACAGAAATGGTATGGACCTAACAGAAGCAGAAGATATTAAGAAGAGATGGCAAGAATACACAGACGAACTATACAAAAAAGATCTTAATGACCTAGATAACCATGATTGTATGATCACTAACCCAGAATCAGACATCCTGGAGTATGAAGTCAAGTTGGCTTTAGAAAGCATCACTATGAACAAAGTGAGTGGAGGTGATGGAATTCCAGTTGAGCCATTTCAAACTCTAAAAGATGATGCTATAAAAGTGCTGCACTCAATATGCCAGCAACTTTGAAAACTCAGCAGTGGCCACAGGACTGAAAAAGGTCAGTTTCATTCCAAAGAATGTTCAAACTATTGCACAATTGCACTCATTTCACATGCTAGTGAGGTCATGCTCAAAATCCTCCAAGCTAGGCATCAGCAGTATGTAAACTGAGAACTTCCAAATGTACAAGCTGGATTTATAAAAGGAAGATGAGCCAGAGATCAAATTGCCAACATCTGTTAGATCATAGAAAAAGCAAGAGAATTCCAGAAAAACATATACTTCTTCTTCATTGACTATGCTAAAGCCTTTGACTATGTGGATCACAATAAACTGTGGAAAATTCTTCAAGAGATGGGAATACCAGACCACCTTACCTGTCTTCTGAGAAACCTGCATGAAGGTCAAGAGGCAACAGAACCAAACATGGAACATAGAACCAAACATGGAAATTGGGAAGGAAGTGCCTCCAGCTTGCATATCATCACCCTGTTTATTTAACTTATATATCATGAGAAATGCTGAACTAGAAGAAGCACAAGCTGGAATCAAGATTGCTGGGAGACATATCAATAACCTCAGATATGCAGATGACACCACCCTTATGGCATAAAGTGAAGAAGAACTAAAGAGCCTCTTGATGAAAGTGAAAGAGGAGAGTGAAAAAGCTGGCTTAAAACTCAACATTCAAAAAATGAAGATCATGACATCTGGTCCCATCACTTAATGGGATAATAGATGGGGAAACAATGAAAGACTTTTTAGTTTGGGTGACTTCAAAATTACCGTAGGTGGTGACTGTAGCCATGAAATTAAAAGACACTTGCTCCTTGGAAAAAATGCTATGACAAACCTAGACAGTGTATTAAAAAGTAGAGACATTACTTTGCCAACAAAGGTCTGTTTAGTCAAAGCTATGGTTTTCCCAGTAGTCATGTATGGATGTGAGAGTTGGACCATAAAGAATGCTGAGTGTCAAAGAACTGATGCTTTTGAACTGTGCTGTTAGAGAAGACTCTTGAGAGTCCCTTGGACTGCAAGGAGATCAAACCAGTCAATCCTAAAGGAAATGAACTCTGAATATTCATTGGAAGGACTGATGGTGAAGCTGAAACGCCAATACTTTGGCCACCTGATATGAAAAGTCGACTCACTGGAAAAAGACCCTGATGCTGGGAAAAATTGAGGGCAGGAAGAGAAGGGGCAACAGAGGATGAAATGGTTGAAGGCATCATAGACTCAATGGACATGAATTTGAACAAGCTCCAGGAGGTAGTGAAGGACAGGAAAGCCTGGCGTGCTGCAGTCCACGGGGTGGCAAAGAGTTGGACATGACTGAGCGACTGACCAACAACAATAAAAAGTACAAGATCTTTACATGCTTTTCCAATTTAGGCAACAAAGTAAAGAGAAATCTCTGCTAAATGATTTCTATTCATCTGGAGCCTTATGTCTTCAAAATAATTCTGAACCGAGAAAGAGCTTGAGTTATTTCTGCTTAGTGCTCAGCAGGGATTAATAAGGCCAAGAAGAGCAGAGTGTGAAATGTAATGCCTGTGCAATGTGATGGGCCAATCTCCCGCCCAGCAGGGGCTCTGACTGACTAGGGCTAATGCTTCTGTCCCTGGCATTCCTTCTTTCCCATTTAACCTGCCTGTCATATGATTAGCTTTCCATGAAAGCTGAAAAGAATTGGAGAGAAAGTATAATACAAGAATGAAAGCAGGGAGAATATAGAGGGAAGCAGTCAGACAAACAGGATCTAAAAAGAGGATGGCAAAATAGGGAGCATTCTGAATATATCAGGACGCAGAGTCATAGAAGAGTTATGAAATCAACATCAGTCTGGCCTCTGAGAGGTAAGGCAGAACCTTCACATCAGTATCCTATTAAAATCTTGAGGGCACTACTTTTCTTTGCTGTCCCTTTATACTGAATATGGTTCTCTTTTTAATTACACATGATAATACATTTAAGATACTTGGAGTAGTGCATAGTATATAAAAAGAATTTTACAGACTCAATACACTATCAAGCACACACACACACAAATGCCAAAAGGAATGACAGGGAATCTGGTTCAACAACTGTAGGTAAATAAGATTCACTTTATAAAATATACCACTGCTGTTTCACACCAGAGTGCATACATACATAAGTAATAATGTTTGTATGGCGCCATATATGGTAGACTGGAGGAGACTCAAGAGACCCAGATAGGGTTGCTGGCAATGCATACAGTTGACACAGTGGCTCTAGCCACCCCACGCCTCCTCTGTATGCACTGAGCCTGAAGCGTATATCATGAAACAGACATGACATGCCAGTGGAGAGCTCTGCATCAACGGTACATTGACAGGCTAAGTCACTCAGCTTTTTACCTTTTGGGATGGCATTCAACTAGCAGTGATGAAAACCATCAGCCTGGAGTCCCTGAAGCAGAAGGATATGTATATACAGCTTATTAGTCCTGCTTCTCTGGAGAACCATAATCCACATTTATTTTAGATCCTACTGGCACACCCTATTCTCTTTCTTGTTTAATTTGTGTCTATATTTACTATCTGTCTCCTCCCACTAGAAGGCAAGCTACATCTGGGCAAGATTATTTTTCTTTCAGCTTTAGAGTAGTGCCTGGCACGTGGTAGATTCTCAACAACCACAAGTTGAATAAAAATAAAAATAAATCCTGATGTTGTCTTGCTCCAGTCCCTTCAATAATCCCCCAGGTAAGGTGACTGAGGTGACTGAGATGATTGAGACTATGAATGAGAGTGTAAAAAGGAAGCACAAAGGTAGGTCAATGAAGATACATTCAGTTCAGTTGCTCAGTCGTGTCAGACTCTGCGACCCCATGGACCGCAGCACGCCAGGCTTCCCTGTCCATCACCAACTCTCGGAGTTCACTCAGACTCAACGTCCATCGAGTCCGTGATGCCATCCAGCCATCTCATCCTCTGGCGTCCCCTTCTCCTCCTGCCCCCAATCCCTCCCAGCATCAGAGTCTTTTCCAATGAGTCAACTCTTCACATGAGGTGGCCAAAGTACTGGAGTTTCAGCTTTAGTATCATTCCTTCCAAAGAAATCCCAGGGCTGATCTTCAGAATGGACTGGTTGGATCTCCTTGCAGTCCAAGGGACTTTCAAGAGTCTTCTCCAACACCACAGTTCAAAAGCATCAATTCTTCGGCTCTCAGCCTTCTCCACAGTCCAACTCTCACATCCATACATGACCACAGGAAAAACCATAGCCTTGACTAGACAATCCTTAGTCAGCAAAGTAATGTCTCTGCTTTTCAATATGCTATCTAGGTTGCTCATAACCTTCCTTCCAAGGAGTAAACATCTTTTAATTTTCATGGCTGCAATCACCATCTGCTGTGATCTTGGAGCCCCCAAAAATAAAGTCTGACACCGTTTCCATTGTTTCCCCATCTATTTCCCATGAAGTGATGGGACCGGATGCCATGATCTTTGTTTTCTGAATGTTGAGCTTTAAGCCAACTTTTTCACTCTCCTCTTTTATTTCATCAAGAGGCTTTTTAGTTCCTCTTCACTTTCTGCCATAAGGGTGGTGTCATCTGCATATCTGAGGTTATTGATATTTCTCCCGGCAGTCTTGATTCCAGCTTGTGTTTCACCCAGCCTGGTGTTTCTCATGANGAGGTTATTGATATTTCTCCCGGCAGTCTTGATTCCAGCTTGTGTTTCTCCCAGCCCAGTGTTTCTCATGATGTACTCTGCATATAAGTTAAAGAAGCAGGGTGACAATATACAGCCTTGATGTACTCCTTTTCCTATTTGGAACCAGTCTGTTGTTCCATGTCCAGTTCTGACTGTTGCTTCCTGACCTGCATACAGATTTCTCAAGAGGCAGGTCAGGTGGTCTGGTATTCCCATCTCTTGAAGAATTTTCCACAGTTTATTGTGATCCACACAGTCAAAGACTTTGGCATAGTCAATAAAACAGAAATAGATGTTTTTCTGGAACTCTCTTGCTTTTTCCATGATCCAGCGGATGTTGACAATTTGATCTCTGGTTCCTCTGCCTTTTCTAAAACCAGCTTGAACAGGAAGTTCATGGTTCACGTATTGCTGAAGCCTGGCTTGGAGAATTTTGAGCATTACTTGACTAGCATGTGATATGAGTGCAATTGTGTGGTAGTTTGAGCATTCTTTGGTATTCCCTTTCTTTGGGATTGGAAAGAAGACTGACGTTTTCCAGTCCTGTGGCCAGTGCTGAGTTTTCCCAATTTGCTGGCATATTGAGTACAGCACTTTCACATCATCATCTTTCAGGATTTGAAAGAGCTCCACTGGAATTCCATCATCTCCACTAGCTTTGTTCGTAGTGATGCTTTCTAAGGCCCACTTGACTTCACATTCCAGGATGTCTGGCTCTAGGTGAGTCATCATACCATTGTTATTATCTGGGTTGTGAAGCTCTTTTTTGTTCAGTTCTTCTGTGTATTCTTGCCACCTCTTCTTAATATCTTCTGCTTCTGTTAGGTCCATACATTTTCTGTCCCTTATCTAGTCCATCTTTGCATGAAGTGTTCCCTTGGTATCTCTAATTTTCTTGAAGAGATCTCTAGTCTTTCCCATTCTGTTGTTTTCCTCCATTTTTTTGCATTGATTGCTGAGGAAGGCTTTATTATTTCTCCTTGCTATTCTTTGGAACTCTGCATTCAGATGCTTATATCTTTCTTTTTCTCCTTTGCTTTTCACTTGTCTTCTTTTCACAGATCTTTGTAAGGCCACCTTAGACAGCCATTTTGCTCTTTTGCATTTCTTTCCATGGGAAAGGTCATGATCCCTGTCTCCTGTACAATGTCACAAATCTCTGTCCATAGTTCATCAGGCACTCTGTCTATCAGTTCTAGTCCCTTAAATATATTTCTCACTTCCACTGTATAATCATAAGGGATTTGATTTAGGTCATACCTGAATGGTCTAGTGGTTTTCCCTACTTTCTTCAATTTCAGTCTGAATTTGGCAGTAAAGAGTTCATGATCTAAGCCATAGTGAGCTCCTGGTCTTGTTTTTGCTGACTGTATAGAGCTTCTCCATCTTTGGGTGCAAAGAATATAATCAATCTGATTTCAGTTGATCATCTGGTGTTGTCCATGAGTAAAGTCTTCTCTTGTGTGTTGGAAGAGGGTGTTTGTTATGACCAGTGCATTCTCTTGACAAAGCTCTATTTTAGCCTTTATCCTGTTTCATTCCATATTCCAAGGCCAAATTTGCCTGTTATGCCAGGTGTTTCTTGACTTCCTACTTTTGCATTCCAGTCCAAATCACATATTTCAGAGACAAAAGGAAGTGAGGATGTAAAAACAGAATGCTCAGTTGTACTACTAACTTTTCAGCAAACCCAGTAGAAAAATGAGCAAAAGTTGAGAACAGCTTTGGAACTGAAAGAGTACATTTTTTGAGAGAAATTTTGGTGGCTCAGATGGTAAAGAATCTGCCTGCAATGCCAGGGACCAGGGTTTGATCCCTGGGTCAGGAAGATCTACTGGACAAAGAAATGGCCACCCACTTCTAATATTCTTGCCTGCAGAATTCCACAGACAGAGGAGCTTAGTGGGCTACAGTCCATGGCGTTCAAAGAGTCACACACAACTGAGAGACTTTCATTTTCACTTTTCATTAAAAATGAGAAAGGATGCCTCTAGAAATAGGCTTAAAAAGCATGCTTCTGGAAGTGCACAAATTGATGTGGTGAAGTCTTTCTAAATGTAGAATTAGGAGACCTGACTTCTACTACTAATTAATTGTGTGAACATATGTAATGCATGTGGTATTGTGGTATTTTCCTCAGCTCTAATAGAAAGATTATGACGTATGCTTTCCTTCCTTCAGTCAGTTCAGTCGCTCAGTTGTATCTGACTCTTTTCAAACCCCACAGACTGCAGCATTCCAGGCTTCACTGTCCATCACCAACTCCTGGAACTTGCTCAAACTCATGTTCATCGAGTTGGTGATGCCATCCAACCATCTCATCCTCTTACTCCCTTATGGTAATTTTATCCACCCTCCCCAAGACTGAATCAGGTAACAGATGTGAAAAATATCATGAAAAAACTATATAGGTAAACATGCAAGTTATTGTTATAAGAATGTTTTTTAAAATAATGCTTTTTTTTTTTTTGCCACTCCATGCAGCATGTGGGATTTTAGTTCCCCAACTAGGGATTGAACTTGTGCTCTCTGCAGTGGAAGCATCACATCTGAACCTCTGTGCTGCCAGGAAGTCCCATAGTAATAGTTTTGACAGGGTATGCTTTAAAACACTTCTAAGTATAAAACCAAAAAATTCAAAACAAAAAAATTCAAAGTAAAAAGTCAAAATAGTGATAAGCATGAGTTACTATAGTGTGATAAAACATTTAATTTTGGGGGAGACTGGGGGAGAGAGATACTTAGTCCCTGTATTTTTGCCAAGCAGGCATGTGGAGAGACTGATATCCTCTGGTGCTTTAGAGAAAACTGGAAAGAAAACCACAAGTCTAGTCTCTCACTCTTTCTGATTCTTGTAAAATACATTATTTAAGGTTATCGCACAGTTGTCTCCCCTACAGATGTGTTTCAGGTACACAGTGTTATTTAAATGTGTTATTCTGTTGCCACAGTTCTCAAGGCAGACTTGCAGACATGCCTAGAATTGGACTGTCCAACATGCTATGACTATTCTCCCCCAAAAGTCAAACGACACTCTGCTTATTAAAAAAAACTAATACATTATTTTTTGATGAATGGAATACAGTCTGTAACTTGAGTATAAACTCTGTAATTCTTTTGTCTCCAAAGACTTTTAATTAATTAAGGAATTCAAAAGAATTAACAAAAAAGTCATAGCTAAGTGTATGGAAGAAAAATATTCAAATGAAATTTTAATGATATAAGGTCAGGGGAGAGTAGAAATTTTGTTGACAGTTTTGGAGAAAAATAAAGATTAGTTTAATGACAACATAAAGAGACTGCAAGGAGATCAAACCAGTCAATCCTGAAGGAAATGAACCCTGAATATTCATTGGAAGGAATGATGCTGAAGCTGAAACTCCAGCTTTGGCCACCTCATGTGAAGAACTGACTCCTGGAAAAGACCCTGATGCTGGTCAAGAATGAAGGCAGGAAGAGAAGGGGATGACAGAGGATGAGATGATTAGATGGCATCACTGACTCAATGGACATGTGTTTGAGCATGCTCTGGGAGTTGGTGATAGACAGGGAAGCCTGGAATGCTGCAGTCCATGGGATCGCAAAGAGTTGGATATGACTGAGCAACTGAACTGAATGACAACATAAAATTCAGACTCTATTCCTGTTTGGTTTTTAAAACACTGAAGTGATCATTACACAATCTTTCATTAAAGTTTTTTAGTAAAATCTACTCTCTTCTATTTAACATCCTACATCTTAACTATGGTTTACAGATCTATCAAATCTTAACTACACTCCACAAATCTATCAATAAATACTGAATTTTTTCCTGTGTATTTAGAACTCTTAAGTACATTTTGTCAACATAGTACTATTTGGCTGAAGAAGTAATCATTCTGTACAAATAAGCTTGGTGTTTCATGACCACATTTGTATCCCAAATAGACACACGATACAGTAAAATGTCTGCAGGTGATACTGAAACAGGGTAGGGCCCCACGGTCCTTGCCCCGCCTCAATCCTGCCATGTCCTCAGCCTGTCTTTTGTCTGTGGAAAAACTCTACCCAAAGAATAAGTTTAATCAGGGAGGTGAAAACATGGAGAAGCAAAAGAAAGCTTAGGCAAACAAGACAAAATAATGATACTTTAGTCATTAAGCAAAGTCAAGGACTTTTAGTTCCTCCTAAGGGACTATAGATAATATTCTATGTCCTTTGAGCTCTTTCATAGATACTGAAACCCCACTAGGCGGAAAAGTTAACTGGGTGACGACCAGATGGCATCATAACACAAGCTGCCCCAATTCTCAGAACTGCCCTCAGGAAATGGGAACCAACTGCCCTTGGAGCTGAAGATGACTCGTACTCAAAGCAGTCAAGAGGACACTGGCCAGGCCACTGATGACCGATTTGAAGATGATCGTCAGAGCTGACCGCACTGTTTCTACATGCAGCCCCATCCTCCCATTTATAAAAACTCTGGCCCACAGAGCCAGTGGGGGAGAGGTGGCCTTTGGACAGGCATCGATGCTTACCCCAGTGCCCCTCTACCCCAGTTGCAGGCATTTGAAATAAAGCAAACTTTCCACCAACTTGCCTTTTTGTTGGCTTTTGTGCAGGGAGCAGCTGGACCCCCATTTTCGGGTACAAAACTCTAAGTGTAATGGAATGGTAACCTAGGAATGAGGTTTTTACACCACCTCCACTGGGACTTAGATCTATTTAGACTGTTCACACTGATATTTGTACCTTTGTGAATCCAGGCCACTACCAGTTCTGAAAATTTGGTTCAAACCAAAAAAAATTTTTTTCCAATCTTAGAGTGTTTGTGTTTGGGAAGGAAGCTCATTGTCAAGGACGATAAGACTAGGGTTTAGAAAAATGCTTACTCCATCTATGACTAGACATTGGCATATGTACTGAAAGGGCTAACAAACAATAAGTGAGTCTTTTACACTCAGTGTAGAAGAACAGAGGCAGAAAGTGCTGACAGTAATGGATGGATACTATATGTTAGTAACTCCTCTGAGAGGGTGAGTCGGAACAAGAATTTGTATACCTCCATCTTCCATTCTTCATGAAAGTGGAAGATCTGGGTACTGCTTAAAAAAATCTTCCCATGGTACTGCATCCTAAATATCTGATGAGAAGCTAATGTACAACAACTGCATCGTGGAAAGTTGTCACAAGGTTATACCCATGGTACAAAGGAGTCTGGGTGATTAAAGTTGGATATTGAAAGAAAGGGCACCGGGGAATGGAAGTGGGTGAGAAAGACTGGATTCAGGGAACTGTAACACATTTGGATACAGAAAGGTGGTCTCTCTACCTGCATCTATATGTCTGTTTATTTATCTTATACACCTTTTTCCAGCTCTCAGAAATAATTGTGTTGTTAAATTTGCAGTGAAAGGTCATATCCAGGAATAAACTTCTAGGAAAGCCTCATAGAGTTTATGAATTCCCAAGGGACCAGGTATGGACGATGAAGCAAGGAGGACACAGCTGGTCCTAGTCGGATATGTGACTATTTTCTCACTGAAGGATCAAAGGACAGAGGAAAGATGATTTTAAAATATATTTTCTGATAGTATGTACAAATGTTTTTGCTTAAAAGTCAATTTTAGAAGAGAGTCTTCTCACTGTATTGGTAAGTGTGTTCACAGAGAGCTCTGACAGTGTGTTAGAAAGTCCCTTGTGTTAACCACATTGTGACTCTATGTATTCAGGGGGCAGTTACAAGTGAATTGCAATTTCAGATCCAGTAGCAAGCTTAATTTCAGGACTAATGTTGGAGTTCTCAAATATTTGTCTCATCCGGGCCTCAAAGGCTTCAGTGGTGCACTTAAAATCATGCTGAATTTCTTCCTTTCTGTCAATCTTTTGTGGAAAACTTGTTCAAGTTCCTTGGGTCAGACGTGATGAGAATGGCTGATGCATGAGAAACAAACCAACACCAGTCTCAGCATTGAGCCAAAAAGGCACTGAAGATATTTTTTAAACTTCCTTAAGCTGGCCTTAAAGAGTGACAGCTGAAGCAAACATAGAAAAGGGACTATAGCCATACTGTAGAATAGATAAACTGCTTTTGGAAAAATAAAACCATTTCAGCTTTTATATTTTCAAGGGCAAGACGAAAGAAAAAACAGCAAGAAAGCATAACAAGTCATACCTGAAATTATAGTATCTGGGCTAAACTCACTGTAGGAGACATTTACTTTAGGTGTTTTATAGAACCTCAGCCTGCAGACTAAGCTGAGTTTTAAAATAAAAGTAAGTCATACTAGAGTAAAATGATAGCTATCTGGTTTTCTCAAAGAATAAGGAACTGGTATGCAAATCCCAGGCACTGGAGATTTAAAATCAGGACCATATAATTATGGCAGAAAGCGCTGTTACCAAAGTATAGTCAAAAACAAAACACACACTTTACTTTTCTCTCCCTATATAGAGGTTGTGATATAACAGGAAATTTTACTACATTTCAGTAGAAGTATATTTCTTTATTTCTGATTCCCAGGTGTTGCAGTGGTAAAGAATCCACCTGCCAGTGCAGGAGATGCAAGAGACACAGGTTCGATCCCTGGGTTGGGAAGATCCCCTGGAGAAGAAAGTGGCAACCTGCTCCAGTCTTCTTGCCTGGAAAATTCCATGGACAGTGACGCCTGGCTGGGCTACTGTCCATGGGGTTGCAAAGAGTCAGACACAACAGAGCACATACATGTGCACACACACACATTTCTTCAGGAAAGAAGATAGTGGAAGCTGACAACTGTTGTTACACTATTTCTCACTAAGTTATTAAACAAAGATGAAGGATCTAATACCAGCAAATGAGCAGACCAATGTACAATTCCTGGTCATATTTATCATCATTTACTATTAGATCAATAGTAAACTTGAAATGTGTGACAGAATGAACAACAATACTAGGGCTTTATAATACACTGAAGTACACATCGATGGGAATAAATAAAGTTGAAATGTTTGTATTCACACATATGCTTAGTAGAAGAATTACGATCAATACCAAAGGCCTTTTGGAAAATTCAGTGTCACAATAAAAATACAAGTTCTTATATTGTCACAACAAAGTCAAATCTTTATTATTTGTACTCTCTCCTGTCAATAGACTGTAAATCTACGTACATATTCTTTAGCTGCGTGAGAGAAGGTACATTTGTTGCCTTAAATCTCCATTATTCATTACTGACTCAACTGCCCCCACTTCACTCATAAAAAGATTATCTCAGTTTCTCCATGAATTTGCCAACTCATTTCCAGAAATTCTTAACTCTTTCTTTACACTCCAAATAGAACACTAAATAAACTGAGATTTGTTGAAAAATACATAGCATAAAGTTAGAAAACTTCTGATCATATTTTCCACTTTCTAGCATTTGGAGAAGGCAATGGCAACCCACTCCAGTACTCTTGCCTGGAAAATCCTATGGACAGAGGAGCCTGGTAGGCTGCAGTTCNGCTATCTGGTTTTCTCAAAGAATAAGGAACTGGTATGCAAATCCCAGGCACTGGAGATTTAAAATCAGGACCATATAATTATGGCAGAAAGCGCTGTTACCAAAGTATAGTCAAAAACAAAACACACACTTTACTTTTCTCTCCCTATATAGAGGTTGTGATATAACAGGAAATTTTACTACATTTCAGTAGAAGTATATTTCTTTATTTCTGATTCCCAGGTGTTGCAGTGGTAAAGAATCCACCTGCCAGTGCAGGAGATGCAAGAGACACAGGTTCGATCCCTGGGTTGGGAAGATCCCCTGGAGAAGAAAGTGGCAACCTGCTCCAGTCTTCTTGCCTGGAAAATTCCATGGACAGTGACGCCTGGCTGGGCTACTGTCCATGGGGTTGCAAAGAGTCAGACACAACAGAGCACATACATGTGCACACACACACATTTCTTCAGGAAAGAAGATAGTGGAAGCTGACAACTGTTGTTACACTATTTCTCACTAAGTTATTAAACAAAGATGAAGGATCTAATACCAGCAAATGAGCAGACCAATGTACAATTCCTGGTCATATTTATCATCATTTACTATTAGATCAATAGTAAACTTGAAATGTGTGACAGAATGAACAACAATACTAGGGCTTTATAATACACTGAAGTACACATCGATGGGAATAAATAAAGTTGAAATGTTTGTATTCACACATATGCTTAGTAGAAGAATTACGATCAATACCAAAGGCCTTTTGGAAAATTCAGTGTCACAATAAAAATACAAGTTCTTATATTGTCACAACAAAGTCAAATCTTTATTATTTGTACTCTCTCCTGTCAATAGACTGTAAATCTACGTACATATTCTTTAGCTGCGTGAGAGAAGGTACATTTGTTGCCTTAAATCTCCATTATTCATTACTGACTCAACTGCCCCCACTTCACTCATAAAAAGATTATCTCAGTTTCTCCATGAATTTGCCAACTCATTTCCAGAAATTCTTAACTCTTTCTTTACACTCCAAATAGAACACTAAATAAACTGAGATTTGTTGAAAAATACATAGCATAAAGTTAGAAAACTTCTGATCATATTTTCCACTTTCTAGCATTTGGAGAAGGCAATGGCAACCCACTCCAGTACTCTTGCCTGGAAAATCCTATGGACAGAGGAGCCTGGTAGGCTGCAGTTCATGGGGTTGCGAAGAGTCGGACACGACTGAGCGACTTCACTTTCACTTTTCAC
Organism: Raphicerus campestris; assembly: GCA_006410735.1. Classification (NCBI taxonomy): domain Eukaryota; kingdom Metazoa; phylum Chordata; class Mammalia; order Artiodactyla; family Bovidae; genus Raphicerus; species Raphicerus campestris. The sequence continues at coordinate 1,355,615 of SJYW01050250.1, forward strand.
TTTCATGCACTGGAGAAGGAAATGGCAACCCACTCCAGTGTTCTTGCCTGGAGAAGCCCAGGGACGGGGGAGCCTGGTAGGCTGCTGTCTATGGGGTCACACAGAGTCGGACACGACTGAAGTGACTTAGCAGCAGCAGCATAGACATTCAATTATTAGAAACACAACACAGTGTTTCTTAATTACAATTATGTTCACTATATCTGCACTGATTAATTATTCAGGGAAAAATCTCACAAACTAGTAAATGGTGATAATTTTTCAATGAAAATCTTCCTTTATTAAGGGATCTCTCTGGCTCACCTTGCATTGTAGGCACAAGAAATGTTTATCCTAAATGAGTATATCCGATGCAGTAGCTTTCATGACAGGAAAAGTGGATCTCTTAGCATATCCTCCTTTCCTGACCAAAATGCCCTTCATCTGGAAATAATCATTTTTTGCAAAAATACTTTATATCTGGCTGGTCTTTTATAACACAGCCTTAACTAATTTGTGGGTAAATGATTAACTCAGGTATATCTTTTCATGTGTCTTTTGCAATCTCTTTGTCTTTTCCCAAGAAGTGTATTCTTTCATAGCATAACGTGTGTCATCTAGTCCTTTTCCCTTTTGTATAATGCCTGGCAGAATACTAGGCATTTATATATACTTCTTTTTCGGCTACTTCAATGTCATAATCTCTGAGTTTCTCTCTAGAAAAGCACTGCAGTGCTATTTCAATGATGATTCAATCACATTTCAAATCATTGCTAAAACAGACCATTTATGAACTAATTATAATATTCCATAATAGTACATATTTGAAATACTTATAATGGAATGGATAATTATAATGATTATAATGACTATCATATTTTAAGTACTTTTCTAAATAATTTTCTTGTTTCTCATTTTTATTTGATATTAGCAAACTATATATTACATACTATCTTATTTTGAACAAGTGAAATACCTCTTGGCATTCACTTAAATCATAAATGACATCTAGGTGCCAATGTTTTCCACAAAAGGCTTAAGAATTATAATAATTCATAATATTTATTAAACATTTTACAATTTACAAAATATTTTCATATAGCTAAATCATTCAAAATCTGCTTTGTTTATAGACTTGTTTATAGAGTTGCTAACAATCTAAGATTAAGTTTGACTCAATGCAAGAGACATTTCATAATGAAACTGCTATCCCAAATCTGCAGTGAGCAAAACAAAACACAACAAAAAGGAAAATCAGGCTCTCTAGGTTAGCAGGTGGCTTGATACTTCTAAATCAAAGTTTACAGAGTAAAGTTCTAGAGAGCGCGCTAGAAGAGCTGTAGCGAGGGGTCCTCACTGATCTCAGGAGAATCAGAATCTAGCTGTGCTTATGTGCTCAGTTGTGTCCGACTCTTTGTGACCCCATGGACTGTAGCCCACGAGGCTCCTCTGTCCATGGGGATTCTCCAGGCAAGAATACTGGAGTGGGTTGCTACTCTCTTCTTCAGCAGATCCTCCGGACTCAGGGGTGAACCCTTGTCTCCTGGGTCTTCTCCATTATGGGTGGATTCTTTACTTGCTGAGCCTTCGGGGAGCCCCCGCTGCTGCTGCTAAGTCACTTCAGTCATGTCTGACTCTGTGTGACCCCATAAATGGCAGCCCACCAGGTGTCCCCATCCCTGGGATTCTCCAGGCAAGAACACTGGAGTGAGTTGCCATTTCCTTCTCCAATGTAGGAAAGTGAAAAGTGAAAGTGAAGTTGCTCAGTTGAGTCTGACTCTTAGTGACCTCATGGACTGCAGCCCACCAGGCTCCGCTGTACATGGGATTTTCCAGGCAAGAGTACTGGANGGGATTCTCCAGGCAAGAACACTGGAGTGAGTTGCCATTTCCTTCTCCAATGTAGGAAAGTGAAAAGTGAAAGTGAAGTTGCTCAGTTGAGTCTGACTCTTAGTGACCTCATGGACTGCAGCCCACCAGGCTCCGCTGTACATGGGATTTTCCAGGCAAGAGTACTGGAGTGGGGTGCCATTTGGTCCTAAAGAAGCAACTGACTGAAGCCTCTTTCAAGTCAAAGATTTCCTGCTAAGATATTTTAGTTACACAGTGATCATTTCAAACATTCCAACTCATCCAAAATCTCCTTTAAAAACAATTGCTGATTTTTTCAAGTCTATGTTAAAAATAAAAAAGAACTGAAAATTTTAAAATCATGATGGAAGTTGAGGTTTTTATTATAGTGTTCAGAGCTTGACTAAGCGTAAAGTTAATTGATGTAATTACAGCAATTAAGTGTGGAACAGGTACGACATGTCCAGCATACTATATGTCATATCAGACAAATTAAGAATCACCCATGAACTGGAAATATATGTATTGAAATCTAGCATATCTGAAGTGAATTTCTAGATTAGCAGAATTTATGGCAATCAAAGAAAACTAAATATTTTAAATGATTACATACACAAATAATATTCATTATAGTATTATTATTTTCCTACCACTGATAATGGTCCCTCTTAGCAAAAGACAAGAAAACATTTTAGTCTTGTTTGCCCAGAAGGCTTGAAGTGTTGGTACAGGCATGGATGGTAATTGGGCAATCTGAGTACATATTTGGCCAGTGCTCATTTTTAACTCAGATCTAAGTCAATGGAAGAGAATAAGGGACAGCCTGTGCTGGGTGATGATTCTTTGGAGAAATTCTAGGTATACATACAGGAAGTGGGTTCATCAGTTTTAAGCCCTCCAGGCATCAGACAAATGGATAAAATGGCCTTTCAAAATAGGTCCTCCTACCAGATTAGTAATGGGTAAAATACATGGTGAAGAAGTTTAAAACAAAATGTTCAATTCGATATAAACATGTATGGCAGTAAATGTTTTTAAAAGTCAGCAGAAGAAACAACTGACTGTAGTGCATTTCGTAAAAGACACTGCCAAAGAATTTCTACTTTCTGAAATATCTAGATGATTTAGAAGTTGTTGTTCCATTGCTAAGTCGTGTCTGACTCAGAGCAACCCCATAGACTGCAGCATGACAGGCTTCCCTGTCCTTCAGTCTATCCTGGAGTTTGCACAAATTCATGTCCACTGAGTTTATGATGCTATCTAACCATCTCACCCTCTGTCATCCCCTTCTCCTCCTGCCTTCCATCTTTCCCAGCATCAATGAGTCAGCTATTTGCATCAGGTGCCCAAAGTATCAGAGCTTCAGCTTCAGCATCAGCCCTTCCAATGAATAGTCAGGGTTGATTTCCTCTAGGACTGACTGGTTTGATCTTGCAGTCTAGGGGACTCTCAAGAGTTTTTTTTTTATTTTGGGGATCAATTACGTTGGCCAAGACACCGTGCCTCCAAGAGTCTTGCTTTGACAAATACCCCTTAGAAGAAGCTACAGAGTGTGTGAAGAGTCTGTGAGAAATGGTAACCAGTAAACAAGGAAAGAAAAGCTAGCTGAGGTGTCATGGAGGAAGCGGGGCAAGGGACTGCTGAGCTTTTTAGATGTCACTGGGACCTGGGGGAGGACCTGTCCTAAAAGTAGGAAGGAAAATTTAAAGAGCTCTCAAATTAATCTCTTATTTTGCTACTTTGGCTAACCACAACCGACAGAACAAATCCAGCCCACCACTTGTTTCTGTAATTGAAGTTTTATTGAAACATAGCCACTGAATTAGCCACACTAATTCAGTCACTCATGGTCTATGGCTGCTTTTGTGCTGCTGGTGGCAGCCCCTTTACAGAAAACCCTACCAAAGCTTGCAGGAGAATAAACCCATAGTCTGGTTATTCTACTTAAAAAGTAAAAGGAGGCATGCATATATTTTCATCTCTCACACAGAACTGTCTTACTTTCTATTTCCTGTGTAAGTGGCTCCCTTCCTCAGCTTCTCTAGTTTAGTTTCTTAGCTTGTTCACGTGGACCCAGGGGCTTGCTGAATATTGAAATGATTATTATTTTGAAATGCTATGATGTACTTATACAATGTCTCCTCCTTTACCAGAAATGATTACATAATGAGAAAAATCTATAAGCTGTGCTATTTCTATTATTAACTGAATAGAAATCATACCTAAACTTTTTAATTAAGCATTTAAAAATTATAGCTGACTTAAACAGTATTACATTAGTTTCAGGTGTAAAACACAGTGATTCAGTATTATAGGTTATACTCCATATAATGTTGTTATAAAATAGGACTATATTTCCTGCACTGTACATTACATCCTTGTAACATTTTTCTTAGTTGCTCAGCTGTGTCCGACTGTGACCCTTTGGAATGTAGCCTACCAGGCTCCTCTGTCCATGGGATTTTTCAGGCCGAGAATACTGGAGTGGATTGCCATTTCCTCCTCTAGGGAATCTTCAGTACCCAGGGATCAAACCGACTTCTCCTGTGTCTCCTGCATTGGAGGCAGATCCTTTACCTGCTGAGTCTTTATTTTATACCTAATGGTTTGTACCTTTAGATTCTCTTCACCTTTCTTTCCCTTCTCCCCTCCACACTTTCCTCTGGTAACTGCCAGTTGATTCTCTGTATCCATGAGTCGGTTTTTATTCTAATGGATCATTCATCATATTTTTGTAGATTTCACATATAATTGAAAGCATCTAGTATTTATCTTTCTCTGACTTGTTTCACTAGGTATAAATCATAGCTAAATCTTACTCTTGAACTGAAAACTTAAATTTCAAATAGAGAGCTGCTATTGCTAAATTAATTTTAGAGAAATTTCAAATAATTATTCTTTCAAAGTAACATATGTGCCCGAATATAGACCAGTGAGACATCTATTTATTATCTGTAAATCATTCATGTGAGGTAGGTAAGTACTGGGCTAGCAAATGGGAATGCAGAGATGTAGACATGGCTCTTTTCCATAAGAGAGTCGCAGCTGAGTGTGGGAACAGACTATCTCTATCATGGGCTAAACTCCACAGCAACTCTTATCCTGAGCAGAGCCACCTGGACCTTCTGTGGGGCACGTGGCTGGACCCAGGACCCTCTGCTGCAGTGCTGCAGTTCTTGTACCTGAACAAAACCCTCTTCCAGCAACAAAAAACAAAGAAACTCTTTGGGACCTAAAATAACTGCTTGCGCAGTGCAGCTGGGACAAGTTCTGGACATGAGATACAAACAGACACAAAAACTCAGCAGCCTCTTCTAAAGAGTCAGGAGCAAAAACAGTAAGAGCAGAACCCTGCGCATGCCCCCTGCACCCACCACCACCGGAGGGGTGGGCAAAACGCCCAAGCCATCCATACCCTCATCGGATATAAGAAACAAGTCTGCATCTCCTCGGTGAGCTAGCAAGCAAGAGAGCCTGTTCTATGTTCCTGTGCCCATTGCTGCAGCAAGGGGCCCCAACAAAGCCGTGTCAGAACTTCTTGTCTGGTCTCTAGTCCACTTCTGTTGATTGAGGAAGGCCAAGAACCCTGGTCCATATGACTGTGATACTCACAGAGTGGGTCTGAAGTCCCTTGGCTGTTTAGTCAGAAAGCTGTGGGTTTGAATTTAGACTTTACCACTTTGAGATGTGTAACTTTGGGCAAATTTCATAATTTCTCTTGTATCCTCCTGTCTGAAATGTGATCAATATAAGATTGTGAATATTGTATAATGCTGAACTCAGATAGTTTAGCACATTAATTAGATTAAGAAAACAAGTTGGCTTTTCATATACTTATTATTTCTCTTATCTTGTATTTAATTAGTGAACGTCATCATTTTCCAGGTGTTAGTGTTGTAACCAGATCTAACAGTATATATTATTCAAACCTGAGTTTTTGTTGTAGAGATTTTCTTAATATTGAGCAAATTGAAGTATTGGTTCACAGTTCATACCTGGAAAAGACTACACTCAACTCACTCCAACCCAAACCATCACATCCTGTGATTTGACTGCAGTCCAGTTATTAATACAGAAAAGGAAAAACTGACCAAAAAAAAAAACCAACCAAAAAACCTGTGTCTTAATAAACCAATACATCACTGTCAAAATGCATATGCAGAACCACATCAATAAAGCCACCAGAATCAGAACAAATTGAAATTTATTAAAAATGTGTTGCCTAAAATTTGTCATCATTTATTATCTTTATATGTAGAACAAGCAGCACAGTGCATTATAAAGAACAAGAGTTTTAGTGTCAGAATCTAGATTTAAATCCCATCTATATCACTTACAGGTGTCATCCTCAAAAAGTGAGTATTTGTGATTTCATACTTGCCCAGAATTGCTTCTTCCATGATCTTCATGGGATAATCAATCATGTACCCCACCCTCCCACTACAGCATGTGAGGGGGGGAAAAAACAATCTGCCTCTCTCACTGATTGCTTGAGAGAGGTGCATGTGACCAAAGTAAAACAGATTAGTCTTTCCTGGGATTGTTGTATAGGTTTTCAGGAAAGAGAAGTTGTCTTAACTTTGGAAGATTAGACATTGCTAGCAATTTTCCTTCTCTGAAGAGTAAATCCAGACAATAACAAATGGAAAGATAGAGACTTACAGGCTGCTCTGAACCCATGATTGAAACCCTGGATGATATCAGACCCAGAAAAAGCAGAACTAAGGAAGAGCACTTTAGTTAAAGCCATTCATGAAAGATTAACCCTAAAGACATGGGATTTTGACAACACTAACAGGTCACAAGGTAGACTCAAGATGGCCCCAGATTTTCCCAGTTGCCCCGAAGAATTATGAGTGTCCCATGTACTCTCAAACATGACCTGCTTTGGAATAATTTCTCCCCATAGTTTGGTGTCTGTATGATCCCCACATTAAATATATTAGTGACATCTTTTTCTATACCTGTTGGGATTAGGGTTGAAACAAGGACAGCCAGGGACATTGTCAGGAAACTCATAGAAAGGATTAAGTAGTGAGAAGTTTGGGATTCTTATCAGTGTTATTCCTTTCCAAGTGCAGAGTAGGTAGGACTAATTGTGTATAAACTGAATAGGAACATTAAGTTTTTACATTTATCAAAGCAGAACTAATGAAAGAATATCCCTAACACTTCTCACATAAGAAGATAAACTGTACTCTCAGTAGCCTTACACAAAGATCATCATGTTTTATGACATGTAAGAAGTGGAAAAGGAATTATTTTTGATAATACTTCCTATGCTAATATTTTCAAAACACTTGCTTAAAAATAAGCCATCTATATCGCCACACAGAGGATAATACTACTTCCACTTACCTGTACTCTGCCATACTTTTCAGAGTATGAAGGGCAGATCAATGTTATAAAGGCATCCTGGTAGGAACATACCTGAATGCTGTTGCCTGTGGGGGTGTTTTAAAAACCTAAATATTTGTGAATCAGTTCAGTTCAGTTGCTCAGTCGTGTCCGACCCTTTGAGATCCCATGGACTGCAACATGCCAGGCTTCCCACTGAATATTTGTGAATATTTACTGTAAATATCCTGAATAATTTTTACTCTAAATATTCTGAATAATTACTCTAAAAAGCCTTCCAACTAATTGAAAATCTGAATTTTTTTTTTTTTGGTAGCTAAGGTTCATATCTTTATTTTAAACTTATAGTATGGTAAATGACATACAATTTTATGTAAATAGTGTGAATATGCAGGTTTTAGATGTATAGGAGGAGAGAAAACACATTTTTAATTTGATCCTTCAAGAGATGATAACCCAAATAGGAAGCACCTGATGTGTGTAAGTCACACACTTCAAAGTCATTGCTGTAGTACTGCCACAATCTCTGTGTGAATCAATTTCAAAGGATGTCTGTTTCAGAGCAGGTTTGCCACTTTCACATTTTGAGTGTTCCCTGTCCAATTATGAAACTAGTTCACTAAAGGACCTCCCAGTATAATTAGTCCCTTTTCTTTCAATAGTCATAAACTCAGTGAATTCTCATTTTCTTCTTTACCTTTTCATTAAATTACATGAGTGAGCAGTGGTCTTGTTTAAACAAAACTTTCAATGGCAAATCTTCATTAAGAAGAAAGCCTAAACATGAAAACAGAATGCCCAAGCCATGCTTGGAGACTTATTTGTCAAACACTTTGATCTCTGGTTTTCTAGTTCAAACAGATGGAGATGGCTTTGTCACACATTTCCTTTCAGATTACTTCAGCTCTGCTTGTATCAGTGTATGACAGAGAAGGGCACCACTCACAGGGCAGTAAATATGAGTCATTATGCCCATTCTGGGCATATAACAGTCAACACAAGGCAGTGTCCAGAGGGACAGATCAGAGGTCCCTAATTTCCTGTAACTCGTATCGCTGTGTTACTGACGTTCCCCTTACACAATTATTCAGCTATTTAGATGGTTGTCAATGAGATAAGTTAGCTAGGAACTGAACATATTTAATTACTTTTTTTCTGTCTTTGGAAAAACTGATTTTCATCAAGGGAAATTAGACTTTCAAGAGCAATAAACGAGGAAGGAATGGAACGATCTTTGCCAGAGTCTTCCCAAATAAACATATGAAAAATCATCCCAGCTTATGTGAGTGCTGACTATTAAATGACTGGAGGTAAGATCATTATCTTTTAATAAAAGAAATTGGTGTCGTTGTGTGCATTTGACAGATGGCGTGTTAAACTGGCACCACCCAAATGCGGCTACCTCAGCCTCCAACAGAGGGATGAACAGTACATCCCAGGATTTGACAGCCTCATTCACGTTCCTCATTTAGAATGGACCTCAGAGCACTCATTTTAGTACCCCAAACTCCCTTTTTTTCTTCTCTGGCAGAAAAGCCACTGCAAACTCAATTTAATTCGCTCCTCATCCCCCATATCCTAATCAATCCTCAGATCAGTAATATGTGATGAATAGATCTAGATGCTTGTGCTACAGGACTGGCGGTCTCAAGAATGATTTGGCAGGCTGAGAAAACCATTACAGCAAATAGATAAATCCATCATTTTAATGAAAAAAATTAATTACAAGCAAATGAAAGCTATATATATTGAAATCTGCATTTGCCCTGCACTGTAATGAGATGCAGATGGCCAGAAATAGGCTGACCATTCACTCTACTCTTCATTTCAAAGGAAGATATACCTTAATCCTAAATACACTATGTAGTTAATAAATAGTGATGCCATTGCACTTGCTCCATGGATAAATTGCGCACATTCTGCAAAGGGATACAACCAAGGTATCTCTGAAGTTATTAAAAGACAAACAAGCCTATTAAAAAATTGAGGGGCTTATTTGAACAAAAATCAATGATAATCTTGACAGTGCCAAACCAGAAGTGGTTGGGACTGCTCTACCCACAGGAACTCAGGACACGCTTTTATAGAGAAAAGGCAGAAGTACAGTACAGAAAGAACTGACTGGCTATGGCTTAAAGCCTAGTTGGCAGTTTATGACTGATTGCCCTTAGCTTTTTGACTTCATAACCTACAGGCATTTATAGGTTTAGGTTTTGGTTTGATGACATGGGCTGTCAGGACACTAGAGCCCTCTCAGTCTCAGGGTCTCCTTGCTTAATTAATTAAACACCAATAAACTCTACTCAGTGGCTTCTCTGGTGGCTCAGTTGGTAGAGAGTCCACTGGCAATGTGGGAGACCTGGGTTCGATCCCTGGGTTGGGAAGATCCCCTGGAGAACACACTCTAGGCAACCCAATGGCAACCCACTCCAGTATTCTTGCCTGGAGAATCCCATGGACAAAGGAGCTCAGTGGGCTACAGTCCATGGGGTCACAAAGAGTCGGACACTTTCAAACTCCATTCAGTCATGCCTATCAAGCCCCTTTCTTCAAAATATTTTGCATCTTTTAAATGGGTTAATTGTTTGGACAAGAAATATCTGTTTTGGATTTAAATCCACCTCCTTTCCAACATTTGTGTCTCTGTAAGTAAGAGCTGTCAGAAGGGCCAGTGGGTTTGGGTGTTGTTTCCTAACACTGTGGCAGATTTTCTGCTGGCCTCTTTCTAATTTATTGTTTGATCAGAGAGGAAGATCTGCATATTCCAATCAGAGACTTTGAAAGAAAGACCCTATCATACAGAGCTGGCTCTTTTATTTCACTTTCTTTCTGAGAGTGAGCTGTCTTTGGGGAGGGAGTTGTACATGGAATTCCAGTGGAGACTTTTTGGATGGAAGGAAAGGTGGAGAAGCTGACTTTGGGTGCCTGCAGTGCTGGCTGCCTGGATCTGGGCAAATGGTATTAGGACGCCCAGCTCTCCGCAAAAATAATCTCTAGTCTTTAATATTTGCTTTATCATAAATTAAAGTGAGATTTTGACTCTTTCATGTTTATACTCTTGTCTTATTTCTAAGTTGACTTAGCACTTGGATAAGAAATCAGACGATTATTTACTAGATGTTTCTTAAAATGCAGAAAGACTATTATGGATGCCCTGACTTAACACTTCTGAGAGTAGTCAAACCATGTAGCTCCTTCTGCTAAAATAATACATAGAGACACCAAAGATTTGGATTGACTGTGGGCTAACTTGATTTGTTTCATTCTGGCTGAAAGCTATGAAAATCTAGGAATAAATGGGCACTGGCTTTTGCCAATTCCATTTGTGATGCAACCCACTACAGAGAAGGCAGATCAGGTGCAGTAGTCCCAATCCCAGTGCTAGGTTGCCTCAAGGAGGAGAATTCAATGGTGGGTGACATATACGTTCATACAAACAAGAACCTCATTGGACAGCTCAGATTTCTTAAAAGAAAAGAATATTTGCTTCACTATCAATTGCTTGAGCCCAAAGTTTTCTCCTTGCATTTTCACAGTAGATGGCTACGTCATCTGTAAGGATTCTGTGAAGATATCATCCCTTTCAAATTTACTTAAACTGTTTGACACCATTCCTATACAATCCATAACCACCCATCTGTTCCATCCCCATCTTAACAAGCAACTTGCTGTGGCAGTTTTTTCAGAGTCAATACATTCATGAAACTGTTTGACATAAGATTACACATTTGACATAAATAATCCACTCATCATCCACTAAGTCCTATATGGGCTCTAGGACAAAAAGATACTCTTCCACAGAAGTGGAAAAACACTGGCTTTGTCATCCAATAAATGACTATCATTTTTCAGGTTCTAAAGATCTCTATCCTTGAACCACTTGAGTCACCATAATTCAACACCTTCTATCCTGTGACTGACACAGGGGTTTACTTTCTGAAAAGGAATAGCTTCAGCCTTTGGTTAGAAAGTTATAATCTTACTGTACAGGCACTATCCCTAGGAAATGCAGTCTTCTCTTCTGAGCTATAGACTGAGAGCACAGAACTGACATTGCCTTCCTCTTGCACATGGAAAGTACACCAATTTTATAATAAAATCGATTTCCATGGAGGGTAAAAGAAAAAAATGAATCCCAGTTTATAATTTCATGAAGGAATTTTGGTAAACACTTGCAAAGGTCTAGAAAATCTCTCTACTTGAAAAAAATGTATCTGCAGGATGTTTCTTTAACTTGGCTCTTGATTTCTGAGCATCATAAAGGTTCTTACCTGTCTGGCTTCTCCTCTCTGCTCTTATGCGCAATTTTACCTTCAGTAAAGGGTGCCAATCTTAATACAAACTGCAGCAGTAAATTGACACTTAGCTCCCAAATCAAGTGCAACAGCTTTCAAAATACAATCTGTGCAAGACCTGGGGTTTGTCCAGAACCTGAGGCCTGCTCAGAGACATATCTAAACAATGCTAGAACTGCAATTAACAGTGATTTAAAGTAAGTTTACTTTTAATTTTAATATCTCAAAGACTGTTGAAGGGGAGCCAATCTGTATGCTGTGGAAAGCAGTTTTCAAGATTCCATCTCATAGTTCCTGACATCCTACATCTTCCCTAAATCCTCTCACAATTTCAGTCTTCCAGCTGTCAGTGATGATGATGAATACCACAAGGCAAATAATGAGAATTAGCGTTTATTTACTAGATTAAAGAGTACATACTATTGTCCTCAGTACTTTACATGTGTTAAATTATCACCCCTAGAATGGTCTGGATTTGTCCTTCTCTTTTTCTCTTCCTTTTCTACCTTTCTTTCCCAAATCTCTCTCAAATTATACATTTGTATAGCCTGACAGTCTTTCTGGCTATATATTTTAAAATCATTTTTCATCCTTTCTCTTTTTAACTGTTACTGATATTTTTTATCACAAAAAACCCAAACAGAACAGTACTGTTAAAGAGTTGAATTCTCCAATAGGGGAAAGAGACTGGAGGGAGGTAGAAGGAATTGTGGCTAATTGGGAACACACAGACTTTAGTATTTCTTGTCTCTAGCATATAGGTTTTACCTAATTTTAACTGACATGGCTAATGTACATGAAATGTGGGGACTCATTTTAAATAAATGTATTAATTTTCAAGGAGTATATTCATATATACATTGAAACATGATATAAATATAATTTTTTAAAGTAGTTTTCAAATATGGTGAGCTTATGGATCCTTATGAGAATCAGACAGAACTATGAATCTTTATAGAAGATGATGGGTGATGGCATGAATACAACACTGTATTTATGCTATTCACTTGAAGTGAAAACGAATGTCTGGAATACAAAATGTCTTGTGTATGAATGTATTTATAAAATATTTCTTTGATTCTTATAGTTTTTCATGTAAAATTTGTCATTACTGACAAAAGAACTAGATTTAACTGGACATCTACCAGAGGGAAGTATACTTTAATTCTAACCTAAAGTAAGCATTAATGACAAAGATACTGCTGTTTGGCATAAATGCAATTTTGAAATTGTAGCAAGATCTCTGATATGACAATGATCAAATTGTTTTTGAAACCCAATCAATTTTGACTTTGTTTTAATGGCAATACAGTGCTGAAATCCGAGCCTTATAAAGACATGTTACAGAAAATGGAACCTGAGCTCCTGCTGCTGCCTCTGCTACATAAAGGTAGGCTTTCGTCAAAGAAAACCATCTTGAGTTGAAATTACATCCTAACATTTACTTTGTCCCAAGATGAGTGAGGTTCTGTTGGCAATGTGTCTGCCACTGATGGCTTCGTCAGCAAGAAATCGATCATGAGAGCATGTTTCAATGTTCAGGTTGTCTGAAATAAAGTAATGTTTGAAAGCATTTAGCATTAGTCCAAGTATCAGAAGATTTCTGTCTGTAGCCAAGTTAATAATGCTTTGTCCAGCTCAATCCTCTGAAGCTCTGAAGTTTTGCAAAATTGTCTCCTCCAGTCTCTCCTTCCAAAATGGCAGATTAACCAAATGAGCCTGTGGGTTTTTTGGCAGCATAATTGGCACTGTTTATGTGCCCTTGAAACAAAAGATTTGCCTCACTTATGAAGCTGCATGTGCCCATTAAGTCTGATGAATCAGTGAAACTCACCCTGGAAAACTTTTCTCAAAGTCATATTTTCTACTTAAAAAGAATATAGAGTTATTTTCAAATTTATCAACAGATGGCTCAAAGATTGTTCTCCAAAAAGGTAGTTTTACTTCATGCAATAGGGGAGAACAGTGAATTCAGTACCTATTTCCTAAGAAAAATTCTCAGAATGATAGGAATCCAAAGGTTAGCTGGATGAATTGAGAACTTGCTTGCCAGCAGATACATATTTAAGGATTTTTGAAGAGATTTTTTAGTACCAGTGCATACAGATGCAGAAAGCCAATGATTACAATGAATGATGCCACTATCGTTGCATCTATTGTGTTCTGATTAGGTGGTATCCTGGCCAATTTTCCATGATCCATATTAAAATAAATGTCAGAAGTTCTGGAGAATTTCTTCTACAGTGGTATCTCTGCTTCAAGTATTAGGTTAGTAACATATCCATGGCTCATAGTCTCTCTTTGTAAGAGAACCCTGAGTTCTCTTAAAAAATCAGGGCCTTCTTTTATCTGAAAGCTAACCTGGTAAAAAACTTCAGGTTGATACTACAATGGATCCAAACTGTTTGGAAAACATTGTGAAATCAAGCTTATTACATAAACAAATAGAAATTCACTTCTGGGTACTCTTAACCATGGACAGACTTTTATTCTTTTTTTCATCAAGATTTTTGACAAGCATCTGATATATGAGAAGTTACTTCAACTATTTGCTAAGTCATACATGGTAAGAAACTAAAGCTGAGTTACCTAGTTTTACTCAACTCTAGTAAGCAGAATAACGCTCACATCCTAATTCCTTGAAGCTTGATATGTGACCTGGCATGGCATAAGGAATTTTGCAGGTATGACTAAATTAAGGATCTTGAGATAGAGCAATTACCCTGAACTGGTTAGGTGGGCCCCTGTGATAGCAGGGATGTTTAATGGATAAAGGAGACAAGAGGACACTCAGAGTCGGAGATCTGAAGAAGCTGTGCTGCCGGTTTAAAAACAGAGGAGGTAGCCCAAGTCAAGGAAAGCAAGCAGCCTCTAGAAGCTGGAAGAGGTAGGCAAACATTCTCCTCCAGCCTGTTGATTCATGCTTCTAGCCCAAGAAGAGCCATCTCGAACTTCTGTTCTCCTGAATTGGAAAATATAAACTTTGTGCTTTAAGCCACCAAGTTTGTGTTAACTTGTTATAGCAGCAACAGAAAACTAGTATACCAGCTTATGGAAAAAATTTTTTTCCACTTACAAGTTATGTAAAATAAACATTCTATAATCATATGCATTGGTTGTTTACTTAACATCCTGCCAACTGAAAACTAGTCTAGGAGAAAAGGTCATAATGATTTTGCGGAACCAGCAATGAAGAGTAGCATTCTGTGTAGTACCTAATACTTCTGGAGATAAAAATGCCTACCTCGTAAAAAGCCGTATATGGAAATCTTTTTTTGATTGGTCTGTTTCTGGGTTGTGTAGATACTGGTAGAGCAGATAGGATCGACTCTGATGAGCCACTCTACTAAACCACTCTACTAAGCAATGCATATATATGTTTGCAGATATCAAGTTGACCCTTAAACATCACAGGATTGAATGGTGCACGTGCACTTACAAATGGATTTTTAAAAATAAACACTACAGTACTACACCATCCACAGTTGGTTAAATCCAAAGATGTGGAAATCTCAATAGGGAGGAACCAAGGATAAGGAGGGCTGACCATAAATTATACACAGATTTTTCAACTGCAGAGTCAGAGCCCTAACCCCACATTGTTCAAGGTACAACTGTGTGTGTGTGCATATATATACAAATATTTATGTATGTGTATATATAATGTGATATACATAAATACATATATATACTTATTACACATATAAAAATTTAATTCTTACTCTAGCTACGGCTCTTTATTTTTGTTATCATTTCATGAGTCTACTTATTCAAAAGACATTTACTAATCATCAACTATGTTTCTGACCCAGGGCAATGAATAAGATTTTACATACTAGATGCTTTGATAAAGATATTATAAAAAGTTCAGAGAAAGTAACTGAGGTCCAGAAAAATTAAAAGAAAAAAGTCTAATAAAATCCAGTTACCAAAGCCAAGAAGTTTTCATTTGGGAAAATAAAAGTTATATTGCTATTATACCCCTTTGCTTTTGGCTCTTCTCTACTATCCCTCTTGACTTAACAGCCAAAGATATATCTCAGTCACTGGACCATACTGCTGCTGCTGCTGCTGCTAAGTCGTTTCAGTCATGTCCAACTCTGTCCAACTCCATAGATGGCATCCCACCAGGCTCCCCAGTCCCTGGGATTCTCCAGGCAAGGACACTAGAGTGGGTTGCCATTTCCTTCTCCAATGCATGAAAGTGAAAAGTGAAAGTGAAGTCGCTCAGCTGTGTCTGACTTGTCGTGACCCCACGGACTGCAGCCTACCAGGCTCCTCCGTACATGGGATTTTCCAGGCAAGAGTACTGGAGTGGGGAGCCATCGCATTCTCCATGGACCATACTGGTCCTGCCCAAACACATTTTGCTCTGTTAATACCTTCTAATTTTCAAGATTAGCTAAATTGCCACTGATGGCTTATCTTATCCCTAAATATAAATTTGATCAACCTTTTATTCTTTCATAGAATTCTATTCTTTAATTCTTTAGTACTTATCATTAAATTCAATTATGCACCTAGTTTATACTAATTTAATGCTTGATCTCTGTGGTGTTGGAGAAGACTCTTAAGAATCCCTTGGACTGCAAGGAGATCCAACGAGTCCATCCTATAGTAGATCAGTTCTGAGTGTTCATTGAAAGGACTGATGTTGAAGCTGAAACTCCAATACTTTGGCCACCTGATGCAAAGAGCTGACCGATTTGAAAAGACCCTGATGCTGGAAAAGATTGAAGGCAGGAGGAGAAGGGGACGACAGAGGATGAGATAGTTGGATGGCATCACTGACTCAATAGACATGGGTTTGGGTAAACTCTGGGAGTTTGTGATGGACAGGGAGGCCTGGTGCGCTGCGGTTCACGGGACCACAAAGAGTCGGACACAACTAAGCCACTGAACTGAATGTTTGATCTCAGCTAGAGTTTCATGAAGACTGAAAACATTTCTGCTTGTTTGTTCCTTTATACTAATTCAGCTTTACCAAGTGAATGGTGTAGTATATGGTTTATATAATTTACTATATGGTTTATATCATTTACTTGAAATATATCTGTGGAACAAAGGTAGATGTGAACATTTACCCACTGGTACAGGGCATGTACCTACCAACAAAATCAGGTATGAGACCTCTCTTACTATGTCAGGCATTGACTCTTGGGTGTTGAAATGTGGGGAATCCCGAGAGGTTCAAAACATTGGCCAGTACACCTTGGGAACACTGTGGAACTTGTGGAACTCAGAGGGGTAGGCGTAAACAATGAGATTTATATTTTAACAACTAGAGTACTACCTGAATATCAGCATGAAGAGATAGATCAAATGGAGCTACACTTTAACTTCTCTTTTCAAAGCCTATAATACCAAAGCTCTTTAAAATTTGAACTGATTCAATCATATGGTTTTATTTCATGTCATGCCCAAATAAGTCTGAAAACAAAGCATAAGCATCAAGTTCATTTGAACTTGGATTCATTTTTATAACATATTCCCAAAGTTTTCTTAATTTTTCACCAAAATGTTAATCTTTATACAAGTGAAGACATCTCATAGATGTAAATAACTTACTGTGTTTAGGTAAACCAATGCTTTAAATGTTTTATATGTTTGAAATTTCAGTAGAATGATTTTTTCTCATATATGAAACTGTTTTGAAATTCATATTGTTTTTAAAATATGATTCAAATAAAATTTGTTAAAGCTTTTTATGATTATTGGAAGCTTGCTTCTGTGCAACACAGCAGCTGTGGCCACAGTCTTTGCCAACAATTGAGCAATGCCAACAGTTGTCTTTTGAAATAAGAATCTGGACATACACCAAAATTACAGAAGGTAAAATTTAACAAAACTTCCATGGAATAAAAATCTACCATATGGATTTTCCAACAACTTCTAGATAAACTATAATGTTTTGATAATATTAAGTACTTTAATCTGATAGCTTTAGAAAGTTTACGAGCTATCTGTTGTTGTGTAGTTCTAAACTCTATTTTGTGGCATACGTGTCCTTTTGCGTTCCAATGAAATAGACAGCTCTCAAGACTGACCATCTACCATTCTCCCCTTCAAATATTGCTCCAATAGCAGTGAAAATATCATATAATCTTTGTGTATGTGTCCTCTGCCTAATACATTCTGCTTGGAATTATTACTCTTTAAGAACTTTATATTTTTCTTGTTAAATATTTCTGATTCCCCAAGACAGATTAGTTCTTTCTCCTCTAGTTTCTAGTATCACACTGAACAACTTATATTTTGGAACTTTAAAAATTATAGGATAATTTTGGCCACCCAATGTAAAGAGCTGACTCATTTGAAAAGACCCTGATTGTGGGAAAGATTTAAGGCAGGAGGAGAGGGGGACAGGGGATGAGATGGTTGGATGACATCTCTGACTCAATGGATATGAGTTAGAGCAAACTCCAGAAAACAGTGAAGGACAGGGAAATCTGGTGAGCTGCAGTCCGTGGGGTCGCAGAGTTGGACATGACTGAGCCACTGAATAACAACACAAATTGTCTTATATCTCTATGTTCTGTACTAAACTGAGAATTCTTAAAGGCTAGGTCAATTATTTGATCACCTATGTAATTCTATGACCTAACCTAGTACTTAAAATTAAGTGGATTTTTCAGTGAAAATGTGTGGAAATATAATTATCACTATCATCACTATTATCATCATTATCACTACTCTTTCTTACAAATCCCAAACTTAGGTAATTTTTAAGACAATTAAAAGGGCTTTCCCTTGGCTATACCTTGACTTTCTTTGTTATTGCTTCCTAATTATCATTAGTGCCTTTTTATTGCTTCAGTTGTTAATTTTTCCTGGTCTGTCTTATAATTCCCTTTCTCTCAGATGAGTGACAGAGAGATAAAATATAAAATTTAAAAAATGGCCTGGTTATTAAAATATACTGTCATAGACTTGTCACCTGGCACATTTGTTCTGTTTACCTTTATGCAAAGCACTTTGATGCATTATTTATAATGCTTTTTCTAGCTCATCTATTAAAGGCAATTAAAACAAAAGGAGGAATAATGTTCTGCAGCTGCTTTTACCCCTAGGATCTTCTAGGAAAAGGAACAAGAGCGAGTTTTGGTATTTATGAAGTTTGTTGTCTGTTAGGCCTCTTAACTGAGGCTAACACAACCTTTCACACAATCTTAATTAGATTTGATGTTTTATTTGTCTTCATTAGGAGACAAATTAATTTTTAATTAAAAAATAAAAGATTACTGCATCACTGCATTATTAAAAAACCCTTTTCATTCCTTAATTCTATAAGCAAGACATAATTATAAATGACTCTGGCTTTAGGGCAATAATCTAACCTGTTAAATAACTCACTTGTTTAGGAAAAAAGAAAAACATCCAAATAGTTTCAACTGAGATATTTTCTATTTTCAAAATATCTTGTGCTAAAAATGAAAACTCTTAAAAGAACTCTCGTACCTTCTAAAACCACTGGATTTAAGTCACATAGTGTGAATTCCTAATGGTAATTTATTTCCTACTTTGACCACAACACTATAGAAATATATAAAAGAACTGTATAATAAGTAAACTATAAAATGGCATTTTAAAGGTATATAATGAATGAAAACAACAAGTAAAGCTAGTCTAACTTGTTGAACTCTGAAAAGTTAATCTAACTTGAGAACTCTGAAAAATGTTTAGCCCTCACTTCAATGTTATCTCACCCAAGGCATAAAGAAACTAGATTGTTTATGCTGATTAAGAACTGATCCTGGACTTCCCTAGAAGTATAGCAGCTAAGGGTCAGCCTGCTAATGCAAGGGACATGGGTTCACTCCCTGGACTGGGAGGATTCCATATGCCACAGAGCAACTAAGTCCATGCATCTCAACTACTGAGCCTGTGTTATAAAGTCCGCAAAGTGCAACTACTGAGCCCATGTGCCTCAACTACTGAAGCCTGTGTGTGGAGAGCCTGTGCTCCACCATAAGAGAAGATACTGCAATGAGAAGCCTGCACACCACATCTAGAGAGTTGCCTCCACTCGCTGAACTAGAGAAAAGCCTGCACAGCAACAAAGACTCAGCATAGCCAAAAATAAATAAATAAATATTAAAAATGGGAAAAAAAAAGAGCTGATCCTCAGACAAACTAACTTTCTTACTCATCTGGCCTGCCCGTAAGCTTGGGCAACAACAAAAAAGATGACACCAGGCAGAGAAATACAGGAGATAAAAGCCAGAAGAATGGAAGATATGCACTGAAACTTAAAGAAGGCATATTGGTTGGGTGTGGTGTCTCCCAGGCCATGAAGTCCACATGTATGAACATGTATTTGGTTTATAACTGATACTGACTCGAGACAAATTGTCATAGCTTTCAGTTCAGTTGCTCAGTCATGTCCAACTCTTTGAGACTCCTTGGCTGCAGCACACCAGGCATCCCTGTCCATCACTAACTGCTGGAGCTTGCTCAAACTCATGTTTATTCAGTCACTGATGCCATCCAATCATTTCATCCTCTGTTGTCCCCTTCTCCTCCCACCTTCAATCTTTCCCAGCATCAGGGTCTTTTCCAGTGTATAAGTTCTTCACATCAGGTGGCCAGCATATTGGAGCTTTAGCATCAGTCTTTCCAATGAATATTCAGGACTAATTTCCTTTAGGATGGACTGGTTGGATCTCCTTGCAGTCCAAGGGACTCTCAAGAGTCTTCTCCAACACCACAGTTCAAAAGCATCAATTCTTTGGCACTCAGCTTTCTTTATGGTCCAACTCTCACATCCATACACGACTACTGGAAAAACCATNGTGAGTCTGAGTGAACTCTGGGAGTTAGTGATGGACAGGGAGGCCTGGCGTGCTGCAATTCATGGGGTCACAAAGAGTCGGACGACTGAGCCACTTAACTAAAAAGGCAAAAGCAAATTTTTTTTTTGCTCTCTTTCATGTTGTTACATTGTATATTATGCAACCCTGAGGAAGGATTTCAAAGCAATGTATTCTTGGACACGGAATGAGACTATAAAATAAAAGACTAATACAGTGGAGTCTGTTGAATTCTAAATGCTTGAAACTTAGGCACTCTTAACCTCAGTAGAAATGCCTCTTGGAGAGAGAGGCTTTCCATTTGTAACTGAGCCACACTCTCTATGAAAAATAAAATGAACCAACAGCATAGATTTCCCAAAATATCTCACTGTGGCATTCCTTCCTTGATCACACAAGTACTGTATCTTCTTAATTGTAAAGAAGATTGAAGATGTGGCTGATAAGCTTTATGGAAGCTGTATTTTCCTTAGATGAATAACTTGTTTTTATGAATATTCCAAAAGCAAATGAGAGATCTATTTGCATACCTCATTTATGATCTCTTTTTAGCAGGAGCATGTTCCTAATTTTATATATCCATAAACATGTCTTTCCATCATCTGAATGAAAAGTAATATATTTTCTGCCGGAATTTATACTTGGGTACTGGTGTCTGAAAAACATAAATTATGCTAAACATTTTGGTATTTGAGAAGAATGAATTACAATAGTGAGATTCCTTGCAGGGTGGCCATCCCTTATTGGACTCATTTCTTGTCTCTGTTAGAGTTTCATCTGTTCGGTCACTATCGCCTTTCTTGCTTTGTTGTTATTCATGACTTCTCATGTGAATATGGGAGAAATGTCAGTAAGAAATAATGTTTAATTTTCAGACACTTGATAAAGTCTTATTTTCTTTATAAATGTAACAATTTACATTCATGAATAAGGGCTTCACTTATAGCTGTGTTTGTCTTATGTCTTTTTTTCTTTATGACATAGCATGTCACAATTGAGCAAAACCAACATAAGCTAATTTGAGCAACTGTCTTCACCCACACACTCCCAATTAGAACAGTAACTAAGTATCAGTAAACTTGCACAAAATGTAATTCTTTATTTTCAAAATAAGACTAATATGAATTGCATGAAGGGAATAGATTTGACTCCATATTTTTCTCCATACATTCATTCAAAGGTTACTTACTGAATGGCTACTATGTATTAGGAACTCTACAAGGCAATAAAGATTCAGAAACAAGGCAGCTCACCCCTTATTAATCAAAATGAGCTAAATTCAATAACAATAGGAATGATAATGTGTTATTACAGAAGTATACATATTGGAGTATGGGCGTACATAAGAGGACCATGGGTGTCATGAACAAGGAAGGCTTCTTAGAAGAAGAGTTTTATGAATTGAGCTTCCAAAAATAAGTAACAGTCAGAAGAGAAAAGGGGTGTCACTTCCTGAGGGACACTGGTGGAAATCCAGATGACAGGACTGTTTCTAGGACTTCATATATTGATTAGCAAGAGATAACTTTGAAGTCATAGGCTTGGAATTGGAGGGTTTGTATTTATCTTGGAATTCAGGAGAATTTTGAAAAAGTTAAACAAGATAATGACTATAGTGAGATTTATTTTGATTTCACATCCTTGGTATTCTTTTATTCATTCTGAATGTTTATAGAATTTAACATGTACAAGTTCCCCCATCTCTGTTCTTTAAAATAAAGGCAATTAGACACAGGAACTTAGCCAATTGATCCCTATTTCAGGTGGTTAAACAGCACCAGAAGCCAGAATTGTTCATTTTGTTAAATAAGTATTAAGAGTAATTGAACATGGGGACCTTTTCCCAGACTATCTTTTGCTTTCCAAGATAATAGTGAATAATTCAATAATGTACTTAAATAACCTAACACAGTTACAAACTGCACAGGTCCAAACTGAAATGATTTTAGATACTGAGTTAAACATGCAGTCTATGCTCAGAAAACCCACACAAAACACACACTATATGCCAGCTGCTCAGAAAGAGCCTGTCAACTCACTGCAGGTGATCAATCAGACGACACATCTCTTCCAAGTGGCAGCTCTTCCTGTCTGGAGAGCAGAAAATCACCATGAAAATGCCCTGTTGACTAGCTATCTCATTTGACCATGCTATTAGGAGATAGTTCTGAATTTTTTTAATGAATATGTAACTCCTAGATGTTGCCCAGTAGCTACACCATTTTAATCATTATAAATACAACAGATATTTTCTATTAGAGAAATAGAGCATCACTGAAGGGGTAGACACTATGTCAATTTGATTCATTCTAATATATAAACATACTTAGGCCCCTATTTATTTACTATCTGTGAAGTAGAATATTAATCTGATTCCAAAACACTCTGCTCAAGACTTAGCCCAAGTAGAATGTATTACATTACACTGGAGAAGGTGATGGCACCCCCACTCCAGTCAGTACTCTTGCCTGGAAAATCCCATGGACAGAGGAGCCTGGTAGGCTGCAGTCCATGGGGTCGTGAAGAGTCGGACATGACTGAGTGACTTCCCTTTCACTTTTTACTTTCATGCACTGGAGAAGGAAATGGCAACCCACTCCAGTGTTCTTGCCTGGAGAATCCCAGGGACAGGGGAGCCTGGTGGGCTGCTGTCTATGGGGTCACACAGAGTCGGACATGACTGAAACGACTTAGCAGCAGCAGCAGAAGAGCAGTTAGGACACACGCACACAAAATCACAATACTAGACCACTGGGAGGTATTTACGGGTATAAATACAAACAATATAAAATAGGCTCTGAGTCTTAAGTGGAGAAATTTAGTGACATTGAAGTGAAGGGGAGAAAGACTCGTTTTCATTTGCTCATCCCTTCCAGGTCACCCACCTCCCATCCCTTCCTGACCCCTCCTTATTTTTTTCTTTCAGTGTCAGACTTCTTTTTCAAACTGAAAAAAAAAAAAATAAAAGTATTAGTCGTTCAGTTATGTCCAACTCTTTGTGACCACACAAACTATAGCCTGCCAAGTTCCTTTGTCTATGGGATTCTCCAGGCAAGAATACTGAAGTGGGTTGCCATTCCCTTCTCCAGGGGATCTTCCTAACCCAGAGATCGAGCCTGGGTCTCTTGCATTGCAGTCAGATGCTTTACCGCCTGAGTCTCCAGGGAAGCCCCAAACTGAAGTCGTGCTATTATTGACAGCACTCAAGCTCCAGCCCTTCCTCTGTTTCTCTCTCTCTCTCCCTCTCCTTAGCTCACATACCTTATAACCCTTTGTACAGTCAAATATTTTCTTTTTGGTCTATTTAATGAACATTAAATGGTATATTATTATTGCCATACATCTTACCTTCAGTATACTTGTGAAAATAAGACTCTGCCATGTATATGCCCAAACTTTGGCTTGTCTTTCTCTTTTTATTGGGAATTTTCACCCCAAACAGAAAAGTTTTGCATCTTAACATAGACAAAACTATCAGATATTTTATTTATGGCTTATTCTTATCATATAGACTGTCTGCCATAATCACTTGTTTCCTGGACAAAGTAACAATTCTGGGGATCTGACTAGGAGTGGTGTCTACCTAGAAGTTGCCTTGCTATTATAGACCCCAATTTCAACACCAGCCTCTCATTCCAACTGTATTGCGCTCATCGAGCTAGTGAAGACAATACATACATACTTTTGGTTCAAGACAATTCCAACAATAGTGATGACATATCTAGCTAGATGCTTGTGGAAAAGGAAAACATACAAGAGCAAAGATAAATAACAGATAAGTCAAATTTCCAACATAAAATTTCAACCATGGATTAAATATCTAAATGTAAGATCAGAAACTATAAAACTCTTAGAGGAAAACATAGGCAGAACCCTCTATGACATAAATCACAGTAAGATCCTCTATGACCCATCTCCTAAAGTAATATAAATAAAAACAAAAAACAAACAAATGGGACCTAATTAAACTTGAAAGCTTTTGTATAGTAAAGGAAACCATAAACAAAGTGAAAAGACAACTTCCAGAAGGGCAGAAAAAAATAGCAAATGAAACAAGTGAAAAATGATTAATCTCCAAGATATACAAATAGCTCATACAAGTCAGCACCAGAAAAACAAGAACCCAATCAAAATGTGGGAAAAAGACAGAAACAGACATCTCTCCAAAGAAGATATACAGATG
Organism: Raphicerus campestris; assembly: GCA_006410735.1. Taxonomy (NCBI): domain Eukaryota; kingdom Metazoa; phylum Chordata; class Mammalia; order Artiodactyla; family Bovidae; genus Raphicerus; species Raphicerus campestris. The sequence goes on from SJYW01050250.1 coordinate 1,380,091, forward strand.
GCTAACAATCACAAGAAAAGACTCTCAACATCGCTTGTTATTAGAGAACTGCAAATCAAAACCGCAATGAGGTATCAATCGCCTTATACCTGTCAGAATGGCCATCATCAAAAAGTCTACAAACAATAAGTGCTGGAGATGGTGTAGAGAAAAGGGAACCCTCTTTCACTGTTAATGGGAGTGTAAATTGTTACAGCCAATGTGGAAGACAGTATGGAGAATTGTTAAAAAAAAAAAAAAAACTATGAATAAAACCACCATATGACGCAGCAATCCCACTCCTAGACATACACCCTCAGAAAACCTAAACTGAAAAAGACACATGTACCCCAACGTTCACTGCAGCACTATTTAGAATAGCTGGAAGATGGAAGCAACCTAGATGCCCATCAACAAATGAATGGATAAAGAAGCTGTGGTACATATATCCAATGGAATATTACTCAGCCATTAAAAGGAATGCGTTTGAGTCATTTCTAGTGAGGTGGATGAACCTAGAGACTATTATACAGAGTGAAGTAAGTCAGAGAAGAGAAACAAAAACAACAATTAACTGTATACTAGGGATCTTCCCAACCCAAGTCTCCCACATTGTGGGCAGATTCTTTACCACTGGAGCCACAAGGGAAGCCCAGAAAACTGGAGTGGGTAGCCTATCCCTTCTCCAGGGGATCTTTCCAAACCAGGGATTGAACTGGGGTCTTCTGCACTGCAAGTGGATTCTTTACCAGTTGAGCTATTAGGGAAGCCTTCTGAACAATGGAGACACAGACATAGAGAACAAACTTATGGACATCAAATGGGGGAGGAAGGAGCGGGTGAGATGTATGGAGAGAGCAACATGGAAACGTACATCCCCATATGTGAAATAGATAACCAATGGGACTTTGCTGTATGACTCAGGGAACTCAAACTAGGGCTCTGCAACCACCTAGAGGAGTGGGATAGGAAGGGAAGTGGGAGGGAGTTTCCAGAGGGAGGGGACATAGGTATATCTATGGCTGATTCATGGTGATGTCTGGCAGAAACCAACACAATTCTGTAAAGCAATTATCCTTCAGTCAAAAAATAAATTTAAAATTAAAAATTTTTTTTTCAACCATGAAGATGATGGAAAAAATAAAGGTGAATATTTTCATAATCTTTGAGTTTCAGAAATAATCAGATTTTTTGGCAAACTGGAGACCATAAATTCATGTTTAAATTTGAATTCATAAATGAAAACTTTCATATGAAAAGAAAGAAAAAAACTAAGGAAAATGATGACAAATTTTTCTGAGACAAACATGCTATACAAAGGCATTAGTATTTTCACTATATAAAGTTACTTACAAACTGAAAGAAAATGATTATATAGCAACAGTAAGATTAACAATGAACACAAACGAGCTGATAGTAAAGAAAAAATATGAGTGCTTGATATTTCATTAACTAGTAGTGAGACAGAGCAGGACCCTCTGGTTCTTCCCCACCGTGTCTCCTGCCTGTCTTTTATCTGTAGAAAAACTTTAGTCAAAGAATAAGTTTAATCAGAGAAGTGAGAAAATGAAGAAGCAAAAGAAAGCATGCAAACAGGACAAGATAATAGCCTAGTCATTAAAAAAAAGGTCAAGGGTCTTCAGTCCCTCCTCAAGGTCTACAGAGAATATTCTGAGCCATGTCCTTCAAGCTGTGTTGTAGGTACTGAAATCCCCACCGGGTGGTAGAAGTTAACTACAGGATGACCAGACTGTAGCCATGACGCAAGGTGCCACAATTCCCAGAGCTAGCCTCAGAGAAATGGGAACCAACCAGCCCTGGAACCAAAGACTAACTTTACCTACAACAACTAGGGTAACACTGACCAGACCACTGCGTGACCAACTTCAAGATGACTGTCAGAGCCGACTATGCTTTTCCACATGCAGCCCCCTCCCTCTGCTTACACACCCCTGAAACTACCGTTTAAAAGCTCTTGCCCACTGACTGTCAAAGAGGGAGTCAGCCTTTGGACATAAACCTGCCTGACTGGCCAGTTGCCAGCACCTGAAATAAAGCACCCTTTCCTTTCCACCAAGCTTGTCGGTTTACTGGCTTTCGAGCTGCGAGTAACCGAACCTCACTTTTGATAACAGTAGTCTTACAGAAATTTCAAATAAAAACCGACGTGTTAATGTTTGTCTCAGTTCAGTTCAGTCGCTCAGTTGTGTCCCCACGAACTGCAGCACGCCAGGCCTCCCTGTCCATCACCAACTCCCGGAGTTCACTTAGACTCATGTCCATCGAGTCCGTGATGCCATCCAGCCATCTCATTCTCTGTCGTCCCCTTCTCCTCCTGCCCCCAATCCCTCCCAGCATCAGGGTCTTTTCCAATGAGTCAACTCTTTGCATGAGGTGACCAAAGTACTGGAGTTTCAGCTTTAGCATCATTCCTTCCAAAGAAATCCCAGGGCTGATCTCCTTCATAATGGACTGGTTGGATCTCCTTGCAGTCCAAGGGACTCTCAAGAGTCTTCTCCAACACTACAGCTGAAAAGCATCAATTCTTCGGCGCTCAGCTTTCTTCACAGTCCAACTCTCACATCCATACGTGACTACAGGAAAAGCCATAGCCTTGACTAGATGGACCTTAGTTGGCAAAGTAATGTCTCTGCTTTTTAATATGCTATCTAGGTTTGTCTTACCAGATTGTAAAAGAGGATTAACAAGATTAATTACATCAAGTATGACAATAAAGTGGTTTTATAAAGCTCTTAATACAATTTATATTTTTTAGTGAATTCAATTAACAGTATTGTCTATTGAGAATGCTGGTTGAGGATATGGAGAAAATAGTATTGTATTTACGTCCAATACTACTGTTTGTATGTATGTATGTATGTAGGTAGGTAGGTGTAAATTGGCATAACTTAATGTGTCAAAAATATACTCAGGTGGCAATATAGAATGGATTGTTAGAATTATACACAAGGTTGAGTGAATTAAGGACTTTCCTCAAACTAGTGTGTATGCTAGTACCAAACTGGAAAGGACTCAAATGATTAACTATTGTTGCTGCTGTTAAGTCACTAAGTCATGTTTGACTCTTTGCAATCCCATGGACTGTAGCCCTCCAGGGTCCTCTTTCCTCCATTATCTCCCAAAGTTTGCTCAGTTATGATTAGAGAAGCAATTAATTATTGTATATCCTGGCAATGGGAGGCTACAATCTATTACAAATGACATTGTATATCAAAGATCTCCTTGATAGATTTTTTAGGTGGGAAAAACTACTTGCAAAAGGGGACAGGATGTAAAATGTCATTTATAATATAATTTATTATACCTAATATTTAAACATTAAAATTAATATTTTTGGTGTATAAAATTTATATAACATACTTAAGTCTATAATATATAAATGCAACTAAAATTATACACATACATATGGAATCTTCTTCATTGAACCATCCTGATATAGAAAGATGCAAAAAGAAAACTTTTTTGTTTTTCTTAGGTCATTGCTTCAACCACATTCCAAATGAGATTCAGAGACTTTGGATGGTATTTTTGACAGATCTCATATGTATCAGTCTGGGTCACATTAGAAAGCAGACGGCACACTCAACATTGAAATAAAAGTGTAACAAGGTGCTATTATAGAGATTATGTTAAGAGTAAGGAAACCAGGAAGAGATAGTGAAGCTCTCATACCAACAGACACTGATAGCAGCTGTATGCCTTCAGAGGTGAGGTTAGGGAACAATTACCTGAAGGAGGAAACGGCAGACATGGTATTCTACAGGAGTTGTTCACATTGGTAAAAATCAGACACTACCAGCCCACTAAAGAAGCTTCCCTGGTGGCTCAGTGGTAAAGAACCCACCTACCAGTGCAGGAGACGGTTCAATCCCTGGGTTGGGAAGATCCCTTGGAGAAGGAAATGGCAACCCACTCCAGTGTCCTTGCCTGGGAAATCCCATAGGCAGAGAGACTGGCAGGCTGCATACAGCTCATGGGGTCACAAGAGTAGGGCACAACTTAGCGACTAAACCACAGCAACAAAGAGGGTGTAAGTGAAATGAGTTCTTTAGAGTCCCTTTCCTCCCTCTCCCTGAGGTCTTTCTAGTGCCTTAACCGGATGGACACAATCAGAAGCCAAAGCACGTGGGGGCCAGGGAAACGCAAGGATCAGTGTCCTGGGCAAGAAGCTGGGCAGGAAAGAGCAAGGAACTGATGAGAAGATGCAAACCAGCACAATATAGTTTGCAGGGAAAATTTTTTAGGCAATAAAATAGTCTATCAAGTCTAGACCAGTCTACGCAAAAACTTGAGCTTCTATTCGATTTAAAGCTCATCCCTCTCTACCCATAGGGGCCAACAATGGCCTGAGTATCACACAGCCTCTTCCCAGCTCCTTCCCTACCCACCGTGTTGCCTCTCCATTCTCCAGTGATGGGCAGGTCCTAGGAGATAGCAGTGGAAGTAACGACAATAGAGACCTTTTTTCTCATGTTGTTTCTTGCCCCTCCTTGACTAATACATGTTCACTGTCCCAGCAAGAGTCCAAAATAATCATTCATTTATGGCCAATTTGTGGGATGGTTGGGCACCTTCATATCATGAAGCTTTTACATGGACCATGCACTCTGCTGCTGCTGTTCTGAGATGCCCTTCAGCTTCTGTCCTTTGGTGATATCTGAATATTTGTGGCTTTCTATATAGGTCACTTGTCTGAGTATCTTTTCCTCTATTGTACAACTATACTTTACAGAAAATTGATAGTGATGCAAATAATTTATGTCCATAGAAATGCAAATTGTGTTTACTGGAATGCAACTGCCCATTGTCCTGTGGATTGTTGCCAGTTTTGTATCTATTAAGCAAGTTAATTTTAACATTCCCAATGGGCTTATAAATTTGTCCATGCTTTAGATTTGTTTTTAAACTAGTTGGGAACACTAAATGATTCCCTCACTAGGAAATAAGCTCAAGTCTTTGGTATGTATTTTATATGAGAGTCCTGGTTTTGCTTTCTTTCTTTCAATATTCTTTAATGGTATGATGTATTCTTCTTCAAGCATCTACTTACTCTAGCAGGAGGCTCTTTGTGGTAAGGTCCTTTCCAGATGACTGACTAAATCACATTTGACAGCCTCCTTTTGGCCCACAGCAATTCATACACCCTTGACTCACCAGAGGCTGGCGGCAGCAGGCTATCACTCTTTCTCTCTTTATTCTGCTGTTCAGAATATCTCCAGACAGGCATGGGCCAGGGAGGGGGATTTACTCTCATGCTTTTCTTGAAGTCACACAAAATTTCCTAAACTTTATTTATCTGAGTTCTTTATCTTGTGCCCTACTGGCTTAAGTGTTTTAGAAAATGATGCCTCTCACTTCTCTCATGGAGAGGAACACAGAAGTACTGTTTATATCTTAGGAATCCCTAATACTCACATACTCAGCCCACCTGGATCTCAGGCCCCAACTGTTGAGTATTCTCTTTGATTGGTTTTCAGGAATGGTTTGCTATCATTGCAATAGAATTCTCTGGAAAGCAGGCTTTTATAGAAATGAGTAACATATGAGTTTACAAGGGTTGATTTCGACATGTGTAACGGGGTGAAGGAAACGGGATTTGGGGCAGATAGAGGTTTAGCAGTGATGCAGCCACAGACCCTGTGGAGATCTCTGAAGCTGGGAAGGCTGTATAAAATTGTCTCAACTTGAAGCAAGAGGGCTGGTCCTTTTAAACCCATCCCCTATTAGTAGTTGGACACGGGTCACCTCTGGGAAGGAGGAAGTGACAGCTTTGTTTAGCTGAGTATAAGTTGTGGAAAGTCACCAAGGCTATCCAAATTGTAACTGGAGGAATGAATGTTTTGGTCCTGGAATGTTTTGGTCTGGTCTTTGAGGAGGGGCTTTATCTTCTAATTAATCCTTTGCCAGGATGCTTAACATCTATTAATGTGTTACAATTATTCAATGTTACTTGTTTGCCCATATTTTCAGCATCATTGGGACGTCACCCTAAATATATAATAGGAACTATCTCATTCAACATATAGTTATGAGTAGTATGTACGTGTAGGTGAGTATGTGCATACCATTTCAAGGCATATAGAGATATCGGAAAAGACTGTGGTTGATATATTAACTGTGTATTTCCAACTGGTGGGATTTTAGGTTGTTTTTGTCTGTGTGTTTTCAAAGCATATTACTGAATTTTCTAAATATAATTTTCAGGAAATAAAGGCTATGAATTAAAAAAACAAGCAAGCAGATGGAAAAAAAATAAACCCAGTTTTCTTGGAGTGGCCAAAATGATGTAGGAGAGGAACCCTGAGTTTGCCTCCTCTCAGGAGCACACCAAAATCACAACTATCCACAGGAAACCATAAAACAAAACAAAAAACTCTGGAACCTACTAGAAAAGATCTTCAACCACTAAAGACAAGAACCACAAGGAGACGCAGGGAGGGGAGGCAGACAGGCAGTACACTGAAATTCTACACCAAGGTGTGGGCAACCCACAAACTGGCAGGTAAGTACACCCTCCAGAAGTTCTCCCACAGGAGTGAGAATTCTGAACCCCTATGTCAGGCTCCCCAGCCCAGGGGTCCAGCACTAGGAAGACAAGACCCCAGAACATTTGGCTTTGAGGCCTAGCAGGCCTTTACTGAAGGAATCCCCTAGGACTGAGTAACACAGAGGCTTCACTCTTCAAGGACACACACAAAATCTCACGCAAAGGCATTAATTTGAAAAGTGCTTGGCCCAGACCTACCTGCTGGTTTCAGAGAATCTCTTGGAGACTTGGGGGGTGGTGGTCGCCTGCAGCTCCCTCAGGAACACAGACTCTAGCATAGCCATACCCACGAGTGCCTTCTCGGGAGAAAGCCGACGACGCTGGCACTGGTGCATGCATCAGGAGCCTCCATCCTGCTGAATCTCGGACTCCTCAAGCCAAACAAACCCATCAGCAATCAGGCTAATAAAAGACTAAAGGGCCCACAGCTGTGCCCAGACAGGCTCCTGAGCTGCAACTCAACCCACTGGAGGGCCAGAACCTAGCTCCACTCACAAGCGAGCAGGCCCCGGCCCTCCCACCAGGAAGCCTCAGCCACAAGAAGACAGACACCAGAAACAAGGAAGTTATGATCCTCGGTGCAGCCCAGGCTGCAGCCTGGGATCAGCTGACCCTAGCCCAGCCCCCTAGCGGGCCAGCACTCCCTTTCTGACACCATGGACCCCGTACTCAATTATGTTATGACTTGGCCTCCCCTTCAACAATCTGAAGCAAGCTCTGGGATCCCTGGCCCTGCAGCCAGACTCCAGGAACCAGCTCTGCCTGCCAGTAGTCCAGCCCTAGCCAGATGCCAGTGGGTAGGCAACTGCCCCAGTCTTCAGGACCCTGACTCCACCCACCACTGAGCCAGCACTAATCCTGAGGGCTCCTAGGATCCCACCACCGGCCACCTAGTGACCAGGCCTCACTCAACAGCAGCCAGCAGCGTCTTCACAGGCAAGGCCTGGCAATCAGCCAGAGTAGCGGCCAACCAAGCCTATCTGGCTGCCCACACAGTCAGCCTGCCACAACAGAAGGACCCAAGCAGCCCTCTTGGGGGAACCCCTGGAGCATACAGCTTGGGTGACAAGAGGGCAGTGCACTCCCAGGAGGCACAGGACACAGAGGATGCCTCCTACAGCAGGAAGCCACTACTCCAAGGTCAAGAAAACCCAACTAACCTACCGCACCCATGACAATACAAACAGTGATATAGACAAATAAACAGAGTCTCCTTCAGGCCATAACGGAATTACTAAAGGATACTCAGTATTCAGCTTATTCACTCAGCTTCAGAGTGAAGACTTGACCACCACTGCTTCCAGAAAAGGCACAAGAAAATTGCATTGCTGACACTGGACATAAGATGTCATGACTTCTCTAAGAGAATGGGTGCCTTTGGTAATGCATTGGCCTGAATATGGATGCTTCACGGAAGCCAACTTGAAAAGCAATTTGCATGGGTATGTTTTACCCATGATATCTATGTCACATGCTCACACTCTAGTTTTTACATCTCCACTGTCTAGGCAGGATTTATAAGGTACACAAGTCCCCAGATAGAGAGTATTTAAAAGGTGCTTAGTAGCCAGAAAATGTAATGAATGACCATTACCATATATAGGGTAATGGTAATTTGTCTGCTGCTGCTGCTAAGTCACTTCAGTCATGTCTGACTCTGTGTGACCCCATAGACGGCAGCCCACCAGGCTCCCCCGTCCCTGGGATTCTCCAGGCAAGAACACTGGAGTAGGTTGCCATTTCTTTCTTCAATGCATGAAAGTGAAAAGTGAAAGTGAAGTCGTTCAGTCATGTCCAACTCTTAGCGACTCCATGGATAGCAGCCTACCAGGCTCCTCCGTCCATGGGATTCTCCAGGCAAGAGTACTGGAGTGGGGTGCCATCACCTTCTCTGACCATATATATGTTCTCATATAATTAGAAAAAAATTAAGTAATAATCTTTAATTATAAAAGATAAAAGTTATTAATGCTTTTTTCTAGACTTCTAACCTTCTTCTCACAAAACTGTTGTGTTTCCAAAATGATTTTTTATACAATTTTGAAATATGATGGGATTTCCTCATAGCTCAGTTGGTAAAAAAAATCTGCCTGCATAGCAGGAGACCCCAGGGATAGGCTACCCATTCCAGTATTCTTGGACTTCCCTTGTGGCTCAGCTGGTAAAGAATCTGCCTGCAATCTGGGAGACCTGGATGCCATCCCTGGGTTGGGAAGATTCCCTGGGGAAGGGAAAGGCTACCCACTCCAGTATTCTGGCCTAGAGAATTCCATGGACTCTATAATCCATGGGATTGCAAAGAGTTGGACAGGACTGAACAACTTTCACTTTCTTTCTTTGAAATATGATTAATAAAACCAGCTTGTGTTTACAGTTCTACTTCTTGGTCCAAGTTTCATTTTTCCTTATTTGTTAAACGGGAGCAATAATATCCATTTTGAAGTGTTGTTTGTATTCTGAAAAATGGTTATGGAATGGCTGACTCATAGTAATCACTCGATAAGAAGTAACTGAGTACATTAACATTACTTCGTCATTATTGTCACTGCTCTATTCACAAGAGTAGGGCAGGCGTGACAAATTTTCAGGTTGCCTCTCTCTCCTAAGAGTGTTGGTAATTATGCCACCAGTTTAATGCAGAGTGTTGACTTTTTTCCTATAGATAACTGAATAGGTTTGCTTATCCTTCAGACTCTGTGCACATATATATATACTTCTGTTCTTAAGAGGCACTTTGTTCTTCAGCTTCTTGAGAACTCTCTCAAATGTACCCATTTTCCCATCACTGGATATTCTGCTTCCTGTTCATGTAGTTATCCTTGCAATAACTGCCTGCATTCTTTTCCCTGAACAATATCTGTAAATCAAACTAAGTTACAATTAAAGATTCCACAATTTATGGGTAGTTTTTTTTTTAAAAAGATAGGCTACTTTTGTGTATCTTTGACTCTAGCAAACATGGTATCAGATAGAGTCTTTGGTTTTGTCCTATTAAAATATTTCCTTTAGTAACAGGAAAATAATCTGACCCTAACTGTGTTGAAGGACTTTGATAGCTCTAGCTTTAAATCAATCCATAATATATTTCTGTCTTGCTACTATTGTACTTGGTACTATTTTTAACTCTTTCTCATGTGTATTGCTCTATTTTCCTGCCAATATATATGCTAATACCTTCACATATATTGAATATGTTTCTTAGCTCTTTCCTATATTATTGGATTGACATTTCCTCGTTTTAAAATGTAATTTGAGGTAGTACATATTTATAACAATTTACGATTCCAAAAGGAAGGAATGAGAAAGTTATTTAATATGTCTGTATTTTATGAGAGTGCTGGGCTTCTCATAGTCTGGAAAATGCTTTTTCTTTATGCATCTTTTGTTAGAAATAGTACTTCTTGGATGTCATAATAATGTAAATGAATTGTTTTTTAAACTATTGGGGCGTTTTTAAAAAACAAAAACAAAAACAGAACAAAACTGTTGTTGGTATCCTTTTGCAAGGACATCAGGTATTCCAATTTATTCACTTGCTCTCAGTTGCTTAGTCATGTCTGACTCTTTGCAACCCCATGAACTATAGCCCACCACGCTCCTCTGTCCCTGGGACATCCCAGGCAGGAATACTGGAGTGGGTTGTATTTTCTCCTCCTGGGGATCTTCCTGACCTGGGGATCGAACCTGTGTCTCTTGTGTCTCCTGCATTGGCAGGTGGGATTTTTTTTTAACCACTGAGACACCTGGGAAGGCAAAATTAATAAGTATAGTCTAGAGGTAATAAGATTATATTGTTAATGCTTATAAATAATGTAAAAAGAAGACAGAGATTTGAGTCAGTGAATAGGAGATTATCTGACTACTGGACTACTTGGACTGCAAGGATATCAAACCAGTCTATGTTAAAGGAAATTAGTCCTGAATATTCATTGGAAGGACTGATGCTGAAGCTGAAGCTCTAATGCTTTGGCCACCTGATGTGCAGAACTGACTCACTGGAAAAGACCCTGACGTTTGGAAAGATTGAAGGCAGGAGAAGAAGGGGACAACAGAGGATGAGATGGTTGGATGGCATCACTGACTTGATGGACGTAAGTTTGAGCAAGCTCCAGGAGTTGGTGATTGACAGGGAAGCCTGGTGTGCTGCAGTCCATGGGGTCGCAAAGAATCAGACGTGACTGAGTGAGTGAACTGAACCTCTTCACAAGAGAATATTTTTTATTGAACACTATATATTTTTATTCTCACAAATCTTTAACAAAAGCATTTTAAGATCTAAACTTAAAATATAAATAAAATAAGTGGTGCTCTGGAAACAAATAATTTTTAAATATACTGTATAAAGAGAGTACTACAAAATAACGGGAATTATAGCGTTGCAACCTCTATATGTCATTACTAAATATAAAAAAGTCACATTTCTCCAAATTCACAGAATCTTGGCTTTAGCAGTCTAAATTCTGGTAAAAGAGGAAATGATGATCCAGGTCTAAGACAAGTTTTGTGAAATATGTAATTTTATATGCTTGCCATCAATAGGCAGGCATTGAAGATTTCGTGACTATCAAAAAAGAGAGAGGATCAGAATTCAAACTGGCAGAATAAATACAACACATGGAAAATTCTTACAGTAAATTAGGATTTTTTAATTTAAAAAGTATTAAATTACCTGGATGTGCTACAGACATGTGGCTGGAGAGCATTTCTTTGCATAATAATGTGATTACTTACGTAAGTGAAATTTCAATTAACAGCAAGGTTCACTGCTGAAAAACCTAGAAAAGCTTTTCCCAAGATATGTTTTACTATGATGTTTTCTGTAAAAACAGATTTCTGTTGTTAAATAACTGAGAGGCACTGCAAAATGTATCTCCATCTTGAGGTTATGAAATATTAATATTTAAATATGTATATTAAAGGCTTTTGCAAGAGATATGTTTCAATTCTCCACTCTTTCCAGTGATTTTTGTTGTTGACACTGTGAATGTGGTTTCGTTTTTCATCCATATGACTTTTTTTTTTTTCACATTCTTGTTTATATTTTGTGGAATGAGAATTCAATGAGACATGTTTAGAAACACTGATTCAATATAATATGTGTGGATCCGCATGAAGAGGCTTATCCTGCATTGTAGGTGGATTCTTTACCAACTGAGCTACCAGGGAAGCCCATCGCCAGCTCCACTTAAAGGTAAATATTGCCTTCTTTCATAGGCTGTGGTTTCACAAAAAAAAAAAAAAAAAAAAAAAAAAGGAAAATACTTATTTGCAGACCATTCTCACTTATGAAAAATAAAAGCCATATTATACAAAACAAAATAAAGGCTCAGCCTCTATTTTGAGTGACTATTTCAATCTGGTGTTCACCTGCTGCTGCTGCTAAGTCGCTTCAGTCCTGTCCGACTCTGCGACCCTGTAGACGGCAGCCCACCAGGCTCTGCCATCCCTGGGATTCTCCAGGCGAGAACACTGGAGTAGGTTGCCATTTCCTTCTCCAGTGCATGAAAGTGGAAAGTGAAGTCGCTCAGTCATGTCCGACTCTTCACGACCCCATGGACTGCAGCTCACCAGGCTCCTCCATCCATGGGATTTTCCAGGCAAGAGTACTGGAGTGGGGTGCCATCACCTTCTCCGTGTTCACCTAGGTAGACGTTTTAATGCTTTATAATATTATTTGCTTACTGCTATTTTCCCAGGGAGTTTTTTCTTCTTAAATGATGTTATTACAATGGCAAAAGTCTTACATGTAATATGAGACAAAGTTATCACCTCTAACTGTAGGTTTTACTAAATGTTTTTATTTATATTTACTTCTAAAAATCCAATGCAATATACTTTTAAAATTTTATAGTATATTAATGTATATATTCTAATAATCCCAATAAAATATCTCTAAAAGGATGTAGTATATTATTTATATATTTATTGGAATTTAAATATTTAATTATAATAATTTGGCTACAAGGACATTTTAAAATTAAACTCTATATTACTTTTGGAGGAAGTGCTTATACTCCTTCATATTATATACAGACATTAGCTCTACAGCTATAAATTATATTGTCACAGAAAGTAGAGTTATAAAAAAAAAAGAAAGTAGAGTTATAAGGCTAAAATTTTTTTCTTTTTATAAAATGCATGGTAGTTATTGTTTTTATGTATTTATTATAGATATAAAATTGTCAGTCTCTCAAAAAGCGTACGTTGTACTCTACATATGGAAAAATTTTAAATTTATCATGCTTTAAAAGTATGTTAGGTTTTGAAACGAGGTTTAAGAAAAAAAATAACCAAGAGAATAAAAAGCAGTATGCTTGCAGCACACTCTTAAAATAGGCAATGTTTTTCTGCAAACAGAATTTCTAATGGTGAATAAGCATAGACCACTAATGAAAGTCTTTGTGAAGAGTTAGCACTCTGCTTCTATGTTTCCCAAAGGAAATAAGTGTGTATGTGTTAGATAATAAAAATATTGGGTAACCATAATTATATTCTAGTTTTCCTATACTTTTTGAATAATCACAAAGTCATTTCTGTTGGAAAGTATATAATTGAGTTCAAGTAGCCCATTTTTCCGATAAAAGCAGAGCATGTTTCTATTAGTATAGGGTGAATATGAGATATAATGAACCGAATTTTCTTTACATAAGCAATTAAGGGAATTCTATTTAACTGTTATTCCAACAACTATTTTATGGTAGGGAAATTCAATCTTTTCCTTTGGAAAGAAGCTTTATTTTGTTGCAGTCCTTGGTTTTTCTTTCCAATAGGAAATTTGGGTGTTTGCAGTTAAGACCATTTTGCTGGATTCTCTAGGAAAAGAAAAAAGTGTCCCAGTTACATTTAAATTTGTTGGGCTCAGTTCCTCAGTCATGTCCAACTCTTTGCAACCCTATGGGCTGTAGCCCACCAGGCTCCTCTGTCCATGGGATTTTCCAGGCAAGGATACTGGAGTGGGTTGCCATTTCCTTCTCCAGGGATTTTAATCTATAGATAAAGATAACTGGGGAGAAGTACAGAGGATTAAATGAAAGCTTTTAGGTACCAGATCATTATTACTTAAATACATCTTCAGAACATGATAAGGATGAGAAAAATGCAACTTATTCAAACAATGAACAATTAATGCTTTCAGTCATGTACTTTTCCTTCTGTTTACTGATTTTTGAAATGATTCATCTTTTCTGAGGTCATAAAAACCAGGCTAATCCAGACACCTTGGACTGAGAAGCTAAGCCTATAGAAATTGCAATACATGAAGAATATACTTTGTCTTTTATTTTCTCAATATATACTATTGAATTTGTTGAAGCCACCATATAGATGGTCATATTTATAAATAATTGCTTTGAGCTCAAAGTAAATTGTGAATTTTAGTGAGAGTTAATTGCCTTTAATCTTTGACTACGTTTTGGTTACTCATTTGCCTTCAGTTTTCAAAATATAACATGGTTCCTATAATTCATTCTCATTCTTGAACACTGTGTTTTATTGGCAATGACTGATCATTGTTATTTAGCAAATTGGCATTTGAATTCCCTTCAGCTAACCATTCCTGCAGAAATCAGAGACGTGGTAGGTCTGTCAAAAGCTAAAGTCATTTCTTGACAATTCAGATCAAGTCTTGCTGTTACACGAAATGGATTAAAATATATTTCCCTACCAAAGCAGAGAAATTTAACCCGATGTTGCAGATATGATGTGGGGTTTTCTGTGACATTTTTAGCATGTCTTAAATTTGAAACTGAACTACTTAAAAAAAAAAACTATACATTTTAGACAAAGTAGCCACCATGTTAAAATATTCCTCTAATTTGTCTTGCATTTAGTCATTAAGAGTTTATGCTAGGAAAATTTTAACTGTTTTCCTTTTTGCATTTATCATATTATCACATTGATCCACCTACATCAATCTTACTTCAACTCTTGCAAGTATGTAGAGAACTATATAAGCATTTGTAAACTGCAGAATAAAACTGATTATAAATAACACAGAACAAAACAAATAGAGAAAGTTGAGGCAGAATTATTTCAATTAGTTTTATTCTCACTTCTATATCTTTAATAAGGTAAATGATCTTTTGACCTTCTTAATCATGATCTGAATATGGACAGAAGATTATTCTGGGGTACTCGTAACAAAATAACTAACTTAAATGATGAAATGACACTTCCCACTTCTTAGAAGAAATAAGTATATTCTGCAGATATCTAGAGTATATTTGCATTTATTTGGTTGTACACATTTAGGGGGTGGTGAAAATATGGTAGATCAATTTTCTTTAAAGCAATGTGGGAAACTGATGAGTCAGTCAGAGCTTGGAAATACATTTTTCATGTCAAACTGAAAATAATTCACCCTTGAAGACCAGCTATTGCAATGAAAATGGTGGTTAACTACTAAATTGGTAATATTAGATACTGGTCCTCTGATTCAGCTGTTTTTCTGTTTTAATTGTTCTAATTACTAAGTATTTATCACCATGCATTTCCCCCTAGTAACATGCTAAAATAACCATCCAAAATCATAACAAGCTGTATCCAAGGAAATGAACCAGTCTGTGCACTCTTTAAAAAAATTAAAAAATCTAAAGTTTCTGAATTGGAAAACTATCTGGTCTAAACAGCTTTATACAATTTGTTAAATATATTGCAAGTTAAATATCAGAACTTTCAAATATGCTATTTTTAGATTAATCAATATGGTTGGCCAGAAATATTCATTAGACTATATTCTGGGTCACCTTAACAATACAAAACTTTAGGATGCCCAACTTTAAAATAATAATGTATCCCAAACCCTACCCCATTTATATGATTCCACTTTCCCTTAGGGACATTTGGCCATGGTGTGAGTTTATAATTTATTATGTTCCATGATAAATATTTTAAAAATGCCTTCAGAGCAAAATTCAGGAAACTAAGATTGATAATTTACTGTTCAGTCATTATAGAATTGCAGGGATAGAAAGAATCTTGTCAAACTATAAAGAGAATCTTGCAATCCCATGTTAAAATTACCCCTAAAATATTCTAGAATGATGTAGAAATACCTGACTCAACAGCATTGTCCCAGAGAGAGACAAAACTGCCTTGTTCGGGGTATATTTTGTGATAATACTCAGATCAGTTTTACTAAGTTATTCTAAGAGACACATTAAAAGGAAAAGCAATTAATAAGTCACTCAACATAAGCAACATTGAGGGGTTTAAGCATAGAACTTCTCACATTATCACATTATCTGATTTATTAATTTTTACATTATTTGTGGTCTGCATTCTCTTACCCGCCCCAAAACTCCACAAGAGTCATGGCCTTCTCCATCGGTTTGGTTAACCACTGTTTATCAGTGTCCAGAACATGGCGATAGTAGCTACCATTTAGCAAACAAATGAGCAAATGCATGCATTAAATCTAAAACACAAAAAGGTATAACAGGTGATTTACTTGACTACTCCTAAACAGAGCTTTTATGTTTATAAAATTGGGATTAATTAAATTTAATCCAAAAATATTTGAGATTATAATTAAATGAGTAACATAAGTTGTCTTAAGTGTAGAATAAAAAATATATGCTTAACCAATGTTAGTTCATGTACTTCTCTCTTTGAACAGTTGATTATCAAGTAAAATAGTTATGCAGAGTTCAGATAACTCTTATAACCCAGGTAATTCTATTGTATGCTCTGAATTATGTAAAAGACTGTAATTTATCAAGGGCTTGACAACTCCTCACCTCTGTTCCTTGTTTATTTCATTTCAGTACATTGCTCTATTGGTTAAACTTCCACATTAGTGTAAAAGTCTATATAGCACAAACTTATGATACTTTAAAGGATATTAAAGGAACATTGATGCATTTAAAAATTATTTTGAATTTAACACTCTTAGTTTACATTTTGGGAAAGTGAGGCTCTGAACTGAATTGAAAGACCATGAGACTATCTCACTGCTAAACAGAGCAGAGGTACTGCCATTGATCAGTCAGGCCGGAACCTCTGACATGACAGACCATAATGCCACTCCTCCCTAGCGAGCTTGAATTTAGTTCTAGAAACATTCTCAGTAACATGTAGCATGTTGCTAACTCCTCTCTGAAGTTTGTCTTGAGATGCAGAAGTAAGCTTCTGCTTGGTAACTAACAAGAAGCAACAGCAGCTCTTTCAGTTTATAGAAGTTCCATCTTCAGTAGCCTCTAGCATGTTCTTTTAGCAATACACCTATGTTCTGTAAACACTAGTATAATATTGCTTTGGAATTATCTGGCTTAATGTCCAATCTCCACTTGGCATTATTATGATTGGTAAATGGTGTGAGAATCTGCTGGAAAGAAGTTTGTGTCTGGTTGCTTACTGGAACCATCTGAAACTTTGTTATAGATTAAATAAAATTATGATATATATATATATATCATATATATATATATATATATATATATATATATGATTCCCCAAAGTAACAGAACTCATTTAGTTTCTATTTAGATTTAACATTTGAAAGCTTTTGTAAGGAGTGTAAATGATTCTGGTTTTGTTTTGTTTATTTCTAATATTCAGACTACTGTAGGTATTTGAATGGCAAAGGAAAAAATAGTAATAGTGAATGAAAATACAATTTTTCAAGGGTTCCTATTTCTTTTTTGGAACTTAAGAGGAATAATGTCACTCTCAAAGCCTATAACGTACTGCACTGGGAACTGCATCTCTAAAAGGTAATAACATCCATGTTATTGTCTTGAACATGCCTGTTTTTGATATTCTGAGTGTAACAAGGAAGTGAAGAAGTTCAGCATCAAGTAAATAAATGACAGTTAGTATGCTGTATATATTCAATGCTGCACATGTATGTGTATTAGTGGGTGATGGTTTTTGTCTGTGTGGGGGTGTGTGTTTGAGCAAATTGCAATTTGTCTAGTCTTATCCTCAAAATCAAATCACAGCTTCAGAATGGCTAAACTATTAGCTAACCATTTCACAAAATGTAGTGACCATTATCTTTAATTCTTTAGTTTCATTGGTCATGTGTTTAAGTGGAAAAATACATTCAGCTTTTCATGAGAAGCATCTTTAGCAAATATAAATATAGATAAAACTAAAATTTTAAAAACATATATCTTAATAGAGTTGATATTT
>SJYW01050250.1:1398396-1426019 GCA_006410735.1 Raphicerus campestris
ATATATATATATATATATATATATATATATGATTCCCCAAAGTAACAGAACTCATTTAGTTTCTATTTAGATTTAACATTTGAAAGCTTTTGTAAGGAGTGTAAATGATTCTGGTTTTGTTTTGTTTATTTCTAATATTCAGACTACTGTAGGTATTTGAATGGCAAAGGAAAAAATAGTAATAGTGAATGAAAATACAATTTTTCAAGGGTTCCTATTTCTTTTTTGGAACTTAAGAGGAATAATGTCACTCTCAAAGCCTATAACGTACTGCACTGGGAACTGCATCTCTAAAAGGTAATAACATCCATGTTATTGTCTTGAACATGCCTGTTTTTGATATTCTGAGTGTAACAAGGAAGTGAAGAAGTTCAGCATCAAGTAAATAAATGACAGTTAGTATGCTGTATATATTCAATGCTGCACATGTATGTGTATTAGTGGGTGATGGTTTTTGTCTGTGTGGGGGTGTGTGTTTGAGCAAATTGCAATTTGTCTAGTCTTATCCTCAAAATCAAATCACAGCTTCAGAATGGCTAAACTATTAGCTAACCATTTCACAAAATGTAGTGACCATTATCTTTAATTCTTTAGTTTCATTGGTCATGTGTTTAAGTGGAAAAATACATTCAGCTTTTCATGAGAAGCATCTTTAGCAAATATAAATATAGATAAAACTAAAATTTTAAAAACATATATCTTAATAGAGTTGATATTTAAAACACATAATCAAAAAAGGTCTCTATGCAATACTCATATTCTCCCTCTTTAACTTTTTTCTTAATAAAATAAATGATAGCATATGAGTTCTGATCCTCTTTGTTTGACTATCATATTTAATCATGGTTACACAGTAGCACCAAAATTAGGACAAAATACAAGAATTACAGGAGAGATCTTAAATTATGTGAGCTCGCTGCATGCTTCAAATGTCTCATTTTCTGAGAAAAAAAGTTTCCAACTGCCAAACTTGGCTGCATTTTCTCCCAAAAGAAATATATCCCAATCCACCCCAAACTAAACAAAAGATACAATAGACTGAGTTTCGAATAGATATGTTATCTACAATTTATGGGACAGATAGTCCATTTAAATAGAAAAAGATTGATTTTACATAAAGCAAGGATAGAGTACAAAAGCACAGCTTTTGTAATTTTGGTAATATTGCAATTTTACAAACATATTGCATAGTATGTGTAAGAAAATAGTTCCATTTTTTCATATTTCTCTATATACAAGAAAACATTTACATGAAAATTACAAAACAAAATAAATGAGTAGTGGACCTGGTTTAAAGAATTGTATAAATAACGAGACACTCAAACTTGAAATTACATATTTCCATTGTTAGTGAATGTTCTTGCACATCTTTAACCCTGTTTGGCTTTTATTTATATATATTCAAACAAATGAGATATTAAGACTGCAAAAACCAAATGAATCACAGTTCATTATACCTCATTTTCTTTCACGTTTTTTCCATTGACTTTCTCAAAGAATGAAACTGCTTCAATCCCCACTTAAAAAAATAGCCCTCTGGTTCTAAAAGAATTTCAAATTGATTATATTTTCCAAGGAATTTTTAGCAAGCAATGAAAGTTTAAACTCAGCTGAGTAAATCCATCCTGGGCCCATTTTATGATACAGTCTTTATATACTGATTTTATGAATATCAAGGTGTTTACTACGCATGTATACAAGGTACATGGACTATACTAACACAGTTTTCCTTCTAAAACAAAAGCATTAATCAATGATCTATAGCTCAGAATCCTGCAAGGAGGATGTGTACTACTTCATGTTGTAATTATAAGCCCTCCTATTAATTTGAATAAATTAGTAGAAGCAGCAGTGTTTAGAGTTAAATACAATAGAAATCCCAGTCTTTGGTCTTTGACATTTAAACAATTAATGAACTATGGTATAAAACAATATGAATAACAGTGTTCAATGAGGTCATTCATTAGTTTATGACTGTCTTAAATGAATAAAAATGCAGTATTATTTTTCTTTGTGATCATAACATTTGGAAATATTCATTATTACAATATACACTAGTATGCAGAGGAAAATAATTTCTCCAAGTATTTATAAATATGGTCACATGAGCAATTCTAATTAGACCAAAGCTACTGGAAGAATAAGGTGACAAGACCTCACTCATAAAAGACTCAAAGATGAGTTTAGTTTTGATGGCTATATGGAGAATTTGGCCATTAGATATCTTCAACTATTTTAATAATTTAGTATTATGATATTGATATTACCTGCCATAAAAAGCAGCACTTAAATGCCTTAAACCCTCTCCATATCTCTACCTATTGTTGCCTCATACAGAGATACCAAGTTTGCAAGGGTTCATGAGGAGTTTTACTGTATCAAATGCCAGTTTTATAAAATGAGGCACTGTCCAACTAAGTAATTCAGATGGCAGAATATATAGAAATGGCATAACATGTTACAAGGAATCCAGCAACTGACCTTTGTGATCAAATTACCATTTCTTCAAAAGACCAATGCCTTTTAGTTTGATGGAAATAAGTAATCATAGAATGATTAATAGAGAATAAATTGAATAATAAAGAATATTTGGTAAATAC
Organism: Raphicerus campestris; assembly: GCA_006410735.1. Taxonomy (NCBI): domain Eukaryota; kingdom Metazoa; phylum Chordata; class Mammalia; order Artiodactyla; family Bovidae; genus Raphicerus; species Raphicerus campestris. The sequence continues at coordinate 1,400,997 of SJYW01050250.1, forward strand.
TTCTAATAGTTTCCTAAATGATCATATGTAATCAGACCTAAATACATTTGCTTTCTCTTTAATGTTAACCGTATTACTGAAGCCTGTCAACAAAGTGTGGTTTTCTGAAAGGTACATTAATGTTCCAATAATTAGAGTAAGAAAGGGAGTGTTAAAAAAGGAATAGGGATTGGCTTCTGGGTTATAAACATGATGTTTAGGTACAGAAGGAGATAAGTTCAGAAGAGGCTACTGAACTCAAGATTGCTGAGTCTTTTCTTAAGGAAATCACTGAAATTTAGAGCTGAAGGTAACCCAACATAACTCAGTTTGGTGTAGCTGTTCCAAAGAAAAGTAAATGGTGATCATGATAATTAAATATATTTCTTAAGATCATATGAATAAGTGGGGGGAGAAACACAGTTGTAACTCCTGGCTCCATTTTCAGAGATCTGAGATACTGAAATTCAAGATTTCCAGGTTAATGTAAAATACAAAGCATACAATTTTTCAATAATTGGTTAAGTCGCTGAAAAGTAGTTTTATACCAGATTATTCAGTTTATGGTTCACAGTAAAATAAGAGAAAAATGCACTAAGAAGTACAGAATAGAAGTTTTGGAAGAAATTTGGAAGTGTGTTTTTTGGGTGGGAGAAGGTTAAGTGTCTTACTGAAATATTCTGAAAGAAAAAAATAGTTTGTCCTCTTGGCTTCTCTCAGTTTGACCTCAGAACCTGAAGGCAAATACTCCTCTGAGCATCAGTTCTCAGCTAAAAATTTAAATGCTAGGAATGCTGTCAGTTCTTTTTTCTCTTTCCTTCTTTCCTGTCTGCTTACCTGCCTTCCTTCTTTCTTCCCTTACTGTCTTCTCCAATTAAACCAGTACCAAGCTTAGGGCCCATATTGTACACTTTACAGAAATCACTTTTCTGAGTTTAATTTGGGAAGGATGAAATTTGCATCTAAGTGCACTATATTTATGGACCTTGTAACACAAAAATGGCCCCGGAAAAACAGATAACTGATCTGTTTGGGTAGTCTGCAATTAAGGAAACTCTGTATTGGAAAACAAGCTAGTCTTCTTTTATGAGGAAATTAAGGACATTTCAGAGCAAACTTCTATGCCTTTAATAAAAGCCCAAACTCTGAGGCTGAGTTTATACTTAGATTCTAAGAATCTAAAACAGCCAGTCAACTACTTTAAACCAACCACTTAGAGTTAGTTGGATAGGAAATCCATCTGTATCACTATTTTTTTTTTACTACATTGAGCAGATATTTTTGCGTCATCTATACATAGTTAAATCTCTTATACATTTCTTTTGAATTGTGTTTATAGCATTTAAACTACATGTGAATTCAAAATTTGACTGCCCTTCACTGGAATTGGTTTTTTACACTTTTTATCTTTTCTCCTCTCATTACATATAGTTTAAAATTTTGACGGCCCCTTTTGCTTTCTATAATATTTGCTCTTGGAACTAGGACATGTTAGAGCTGGAAGGAATCTCAAGAGATCATTTGATTCAACACTTTATAAAAGTTGTAAAGTTGAGTAAACTAAAGCCTGGATATATTCCCAGACTGCCTAAATCAGCTGATTGATTAGAAGACAGAGCTGAGATTAGAAACAGGGTTAATCACTAAACAAAATAATTGTTTCCATTTGACTAAAAAACTTTCCGTTTTAATTTAGGGATGTTTATAATTTGAATATGCCTCAAATTAATAAACAGTATTTTCCTAAAAGGTCCATAATACAGTGATTAGCACCTATAATTTCTCAAAAATTTTCATGTTATAATTTGTGTATTATGCAAAAACCAATGTGAAAGTTTATCACAGTAAATTCTAATGTTTTACTTTAAATAAATTAAACAAATATGTTAGGATATGACTTTTAAAGGAATTTCACTTCTTATTTTTACTCCGATATTGACTTAAAGTTTTATATAATAACACCCGACACAAGTTCTATTTTAAAAGCAATAAAATTGTACTAGCTTTCTGACTTTGCCTAGTACAGAATACAACTAGTGAAATGGAGCTTTTTCAGATATTTGATGTGTTACATTGTCCAAAGAACATAATTCTGGTCAAACGGTTCACTTTGCTGCTTGCATTACTTGAATATCTTACTTCAACTAATCAAATTATTTCTACAAGTTCCAACCTCCAACTTCACCCTATGCCACAGAGTCCTGAACTCCGAAGTTTCTACAGTCATGGACCCCCAAAATGAAACTTCCACACACCTGTAATATAGTGTGTATTGGGGAGAAAGATGGATTGACATGTGAAAATTAAAGACTTACCTTATAGTAATCAAGACACCTTCCCATAGTAGGAACTATTTAATATAATTTTCTATTCTTGGATTCTGTAAATTGCAAGAATTTGAACTAAGGAGTGTTACGGAAAGTGAATCTACAGTATTTTGGAGTTATTTATTGGGAGTGAATTTACAAAAATAAGCACTGGAGGATAGAAGAAACTATGCTCTGATGTCAGGGTAGCTTAACAGTCTAATATAAATAACTAAATATTAACAGCTGCAAGGGAATGTGACTAAATTCCTTAAAATAAGAATCTGATGGAGAAACACATTTTCAACGTGTTTGCTAACAGTTTTATGTTTTACTGTTTAAGCAGGGATTTTTAATTTAATTTCTATCATCCTTAAGTCTTAATCTCCAATAAAAAATACATAGATATAATTCTGTAGATGATATTCCAATGGAAAGTGAATTCATTCTCAGCATTAGGCATCACAGTAGTTTTTATTTAGGATGTTTGAATTTTAGCAGTCTGAGTTAAGTATAAAGTGAATGAAGCAAACAAAAATTGTATTGGAGCCTAGTGGATATTATGTCAATTAAAAAAAAACACTATGGATTCTATACCATCAGTATGTCCCTCTTAATCCTATCTTATATTGCAATAAATTAGATGTTTTGTTAAAAGCAGATACGTCACATGCAATAGCCAAGTAATTCTACATCAGGCCATTCAGATCTGACAAATGATGGTATAATGGCATTTTGTTAATTCTGTAAAGATTCTATTGCTGAGAGCTTTCAAAATTACCTAATGTACAAAATTCTAGACTTAGTAGACAAAGAGTAACAACACATTGAATTTAAAGAAACAAATAAAACTCAGGGTGGGATTCTGTCTTGTCTTGTTAAAAACCATGTATTGAATTGAATTTTTAGTAAAGCAAGCATTACATAATGCTTTAAAATTTTAAAATTCGGGGATAAAAGTTTACATCCAAAAAGATGAATGGAAAATTGTGCTTTCAGACTGTAGAATTAGTTTTCTTACAGGGTTAACCATGTCATCTTGCCATTGGATACTGGGAATTTCATCTATGTAAATGTGTATATGTGCAGTCCATATCCAGGTCCTGCAAAAATCTAAAACTGTGTGCTTCACTTCATGTAGCAAAGGCACCTATGTTATTCTCCCTTCTGAGCAAAGATTATGATCCAGTTTTCCTGCTGAAGATGGTTCTTCCACTGTCCTGTCACTCACACTCGCCGGGTCGAGCAGCACAGAAAATCGAGGGGGAAGGTGGCCAGACTCCCTGCTTACCCCGGAAGGAGGTGCTCTGTGGACCATTTGGAGAAGCTCTGGACTGATCACGAGGGAAACGGAGCAGAACTGTGAAGCAGACGGACGGGAACAAAAGGCTATTCTGGTGTGAGGAGAGATCAGTCACTTCAGCTCCACAAGCAGATGTTGCTACTGGACTGACACGTGGACCCAGCCCCGGCTGGAGACAGGTACAGTTTGCCGTTGGGACAGACACACAGTTCATACACTGTCTGCCGAGAGTGCGAGGAACTGGGTGAAGAAGGGGAAAAGGAGCCGGTCGGCAGGCTTCCCAGCCGGATTGTATCCGCGTTCAAAAATATCTAGGGGGAAAGAAACTGCATTTTACTTCCTTTTAGCATTCTATATTCTTAAGAGCTCTACAACATGGTAATAATACCACAGGACAAACAATTCTGCTGGTTTAGCTGCCAAGCTTTGTGGAACCAACAAATTGTATTCCTGCGGTACAACCCGCCACCCCAGCCTTTGACACGTGGTGTTTTCAGAGAGATGGTCCTTGATCGGAAAAGCAAGATGGCACAATCTGCTTAGGGGGCCAATCCAGTTATTCAAACGGCCCAGAAACGGAATGATTTTGACTGTCTCTTAATTTCACTTAATCTTGCCGGTCTAAAGAAGATATGGAGAAATAAGGATGGTTAAGGACATGCCGTTAGTGAAGTGTTGGGCAATTAATTTAAAAAAATTGACTCTCTGGTTTAATTAAAAAAAAATACTCATAAAATCATGTTGACTCACAGTAGACATTAAGTAGATAAAGTGCACAATAAGCAACAGATAATTAAATATAATCAGGTTTGAAGTCTCCATGAAAAAATATATTACCTGTGTTAACACCTATGCTGCTAAATCTTCTAACTTGTAAAATTACTTCACTTATTTCAAATCATGGACTCAACACTTTCTTGGCCAGCAATCATATGGTTTTGACATGCATGGGGAACCATCCAAAGAAAGGAACATTAGATCATGAATTTGAATGAGCAAAGAAACTGGACTCTTTCTAGCTGTGTCTTGATTTTATTGTTATGTAGCTAATTATTGCCTACAGGCATCTCTAAATTGACAGGAAAACAAAAGAATACTCCATTTTCTACATTTTTGCCTTCATCCTGAGTCCTAATCATTTCTTACTAGGACTCTCGCACTAGCCCCCTAATTGGCCTCCCAGGGGCCATTCTTGTCCTCTTGTCCTATAGTCTGTGATACAAACGGCTGGAGTGAACTTCTAAGAAACACAAATCAAATCATGTCATATCATGCTCACAATTCTCTAACAGCCTCCACCACACTTAAAACGAATCTTGATTACTTTTCACGATCCACAAGTCCTATAAGATCTGGCCTATCTCTCTAATATCATTTCCTTTAATTCTTCTTACTGGAGTGCTCACATTTTCTCAAATATACTGGAACAACTCTGGCCTCAGGGCTTTTTAATTCCTTCTGTTCCTAGCCTGAAAAGAATTTCTCCAAATATTTACGAGTGAGGATGGATATTAATGGGGTGGTTAGAAAACAGGGGTGAGGGCTTCATTGGTAGCTCAGTGGTAAAGAATCTGCCTGCTAACACAGGAGATGTGAGTTCGATTCCTAGGTTGGGAAGATCCCCTGGAGAAGGAAATGGCAACTCACTTTAGTATTCTTGCCTGGAGAATCCCATGGACAGAGGAGCCTGGTGGGCTGTAGGTTTCAAAGGAGTTGGTCACGACTTAGTGACTAAACAGAGAACAGGGATAGGAGGGAGATTTCCCCTGTTTGCCTTGTTTTTTATACATTAATTTTTTTTGAAATAGAGAAATCTATGGCACATTTAGAATAAGCCAGAAAAATAATTCCTATACCATAGATGTGTATATTTCAGATAAATTTTACATGTGAGCATATTTGTTCAGGCCTCTACTAAAAGGTCAGCTGCTAAAAGAGGACTTTCCTAACCTCCCTATTAAAGTGACACAAAGCCAGCAATCTCTCCTTACCAGCTTTACTTAGCTCTGTAGTAGCAATCCCTTTCTAACATTATATTAAGTGTGCATTCATTCATTCATTGTTTACTTCTCTTATTTGCAAGTAATATCTGTTAGGGAGGGACCTGTCATTGGTTCAAGATTATAGAATAGAATCATGATTCTATATGAATAGAATCCTGCTGCAAGTTGCAGGATATAATGCTTTTCCTGCACTTGTACATGTCTCTCTCCTCTAGGCTAAAATTCTCAGCCTCAAGAATAAAAAATTCTATGCCCCAAGATGGAAAGACTCCTTTCTTGGTTCTCACATGGCATTTTATTAATATCTTTTTGGTTCATCACTTAAAATTTTGTAGTCATATTGATATATTACTTTCTCTAATAAACCATGACCTTCTAAAGTCTGATTTTTTTTAATAACATCACAATGTTTGACCTTGCATGTACAGCTTCCATATAATACAAATAGTTTTTTAATAAATGGATAAATTATGAAGTAAAAATGATTGCCTTTACCAACAGTATTCAAAGTTTTAAAAAAAGCATAATTAAAGGTTTTGTTTATAGGTATCAGATACTGAAATTTTTTTACCTCATAATTTTTTCTAGGTTAAGTAACCAAAAAGCAAACAGAAAGAAAGGACTCCTAATTTTTTAAAGAAGATTTTCTTTTCCCCTGATGCAAAAGTTAAAAGTATACAAAACTAAGCAAAAGAAAATGACAACACATTTTGGGGGTATAAATGTTGGGCCTCATTTCCTTAGTAAGCCTAGAAACAGGTGCTACTGCCAATCCCAGTGGCTTTCAGAGGCTTGCTGACACCAGGCCACATCACTGAATTTTATAATTTGAAACTGATTGTGTTTCCATTGGTATAGCCTGACTGAATAAATGTGGAGAGTAGCTACTTTTATGCAAGCAGGGCATTCAGGTAGCAGCCTCAGAAAGCAAGCCCAGCTGTTGTACCTCCTGTGTGGCCTGCTTCAGTTTAGCTTCAGCAGTGCCCTCCAGTTCTTGGGCTTCCCAGGTGGTGCTAGTGGTAAAGAACCTGCCTGCCAGTGCAGGAGATGTAAGCGATGCAGGTTCAATCCTTGGGTTGGGAAGATACCCTGGAGGAGAGCATGGCAACCTACTCCAGTGTTCTTGCCTGGAGAATCCCACGTGTAGAGAAGCCTGGAGTGCTATAGTCCATAGGGTTGCACAGAGTCAGACATGACTGAAACAACTTAGCATGCATGCTCTAGACAATATTTAGCTACATGAGAATACTTAATTCCATAAACTTCTGAGATCCACAGTGTAGCCTCATCCACTTATGGGAAGTAGCTTTTATTAATAGATAAATTAAAATGAATAGGATATTTGAAAAGAGAAAACAGAATGTTAATTACTGCTTGGTTAAAAATTTGTTCGTGTTTTTTCCATAACATCTTACAGAAAAACCTGAATGGACTTTTTAGCCAACAGGAAAGACTGAAGGCAGAAGGAGAAGGGGACAACAGAGGATGAGATGGTTGGATAGCATGAGTGACTTGATGGACATGAGTTTGAGCAAGCTCCTGGAGTTGGTGATGGATAGGGAAGCCTGGCGTGCTGCAGTCCATGGGGTCACAAAGCATCAGACACGACTAAGCAACTCAGCTGGATTAATTATATGGGAATGGATGATAATTGGATCTTTGGTGGTGATTATTTTGTAGTGTATAAAGTGAAGTGAAAATTGCTCAGTCATGTCCGACACTTTGTGACCCCATGAACTATAGTCCATGGAATTCTCCAGGCCAGAATACTGGAGTAGGGGGTAGCCTTGTAGTGTATACAGATGTCAAATTATGATGGTGTACACCTGAAATGTATACAATGTTATATACAACTTTTACCTCTATAATAATATAAAATTACATAAGAAAAGGAACAAAGAAAGAAAGAAAAAAAGAAGCAAATGCTTGTAAACAGTCTAATTCTAGTGAATTTTTAAAATAAAATCCTGAATTTTGAGTTAGCCTTACAGATATAACATCCTTCCACAAAAGGAGAGATGATCGAATAAACAATGGATTTCCACATAAAAAATAGAAAAAGAAAAGAAAGGAGAGGGAAAATAATGTTTTCTGGATTTGAGACAGAAAAGCAAGTTATGAAGTAAAATGGAGTGTTGTATATTCCTTTCAAACCTTCCATCCTCTCCAGGCTTCTGCAACTAGGACGGACTTGCTCATAACTCTGTCTGTTCTGCTTAAGGCAGTTACTGTGACACTGCTCACTTCCCAGCTTCTAAACCTGATATTTTTATTCCATACCGGCCTATAAACTATATATTCCATTCACTCTGAAACTCCTCCAGGCAGTCAGACTAGCATCCCTGAGCTTTTCAGTCAAGGCTCACTGTCTTCTCTCAACAAGAAAGCATTTATTCCATTCTAACCTGTTGAAATCAGACCTATTGCTATAGCAGAATATTTAATTAGTTTGCAAAGTAAAAACTGATTTCTCCTTCCTCTGTCATCTTTTAACATATATGTTATGAAGTTACTGCATTACATATGTTATTATAACACTTTCAGTATTTTACATACAATTGTCTTTCATGGTGCTTTCAGAGCTGAATTTGAAATTCCTTGCAAAACTATGTCTGAGATGGTTGAAACTTTTGCAGTGTCCAACTGTGTGTGCAGTTTTCTTCTTACTTATTTATAATTTTTGTTCTGATCTTAGAGAATTTAAGTACTATCTAAGGGTAGGGACTTCATATTTTTCTATATTGTTAATTGGTTGATCTGCTTTTTTGTGACATAGTCAATGAAGCAAAGAGAAAGATTTTATATAATTTCTATCTCTTCTTAGAAAAATTACATGCTATTTTATTCTAATAGAAAGTGTGTGCTTTTCTGTAACTTTATTTTATTAATATAAAAAATGGCCACAGCTGAAAACCTTTGGCTATAACTTATGTATAGCATAATACTCAATTCACAATTAAATCTTAATCTATAATTAAATTCAAGGATTCTGCTGATACTTTGAATATGAGAACATAAGTAAAGTAGGGCATAAACAGAGTGGAATGGAGATTAATTACCATCAATACCTATTATAGGATGATTCATTATGAATAATTTGAATGAAATGATTACCATGACAAAAACAATGCTTTTAAAAAGATGTGAGATATTTAAGAAAGATTTCTTTCTTGCTGTGGTAGACAAAGTATTGTAGTCTGCAACTGTAGTGGAAAGAAATCCTGAAAAGGTAGTATGGATACATATTTTCAATATTATAAACATATTTCTAGAATATTTAATCTGTAATATATACTAAGATACTAATGATCCTGGAGATAAATTTGTTTATAAAAAGGAAGCCAAGAAGTTGTGGTACATATATATAGTGGAATATTACTCAGCCATAAAAAGGAACAAATTTGAATCAGTTNATAGGATGATTCATTATGAATAATTTGAATGAAATGATTACCATGACAAAAACAATGCTTTTAAAAAGATGTGAGATATTTAAGAAAGATTTCTTTCTTGCTGTGGTAGACAAAGTATTGTAGTCTGCAACTGTAGTGGAAAGAAATCCTGAAAAGGTAGTATGGATACATATTTTCAATATTATAAACATATTTCTAGAATATTTAATCTGTAATATATACTAAGATACTAATGATCCTGGAGATAAATTTGTTTATAAAAAGGAAGCCAAGAAGTTGTGGTACATATATATAGTGGAATATTACTCAGCCATAAAAAGGAACAAATTTGAATCAGTTCTAGTGAGGTGCATGAACCTAGAGCCTGTTATACAGAGTGAAATCAGAAAGAGAAAAACAAATGTCCCATGTTAACACATATATATGGAATCTAGAAAAATGGTGCTGTCCAACGTAGTTGCAGGGCAGGAATAGAGAGAGACTCAAGCATAAAGAACAGACTTAAAGACAAAGCAAGAAATGAGACAGTGGGACAAACTGAGAGAACAGCATTAAAATATATACATTACGATATGTAAAATAGTAAATGGGCAGTTGCTGTATAACACAGGGAGCTCAACCTGGTGTTCCATGACAACCTTGAGGGGTGGGATGGGGTGGGAAGTGGGAGGGAGGTTTGCGAGGAAGGGGACTTATGTATACCTATGTCTGATTCACGTTGATACATGGCAGAAACCAATACAACATTGTAAAGTGATTATCCTCTAATTGAAAAAAAAATTAAAAAGGAAGCCACATGTGCAATTCAAATTTATCTCAGATCAATAACAGATACTGGCATAAAGGTAAGATAGGAAGTTCTCCTTTGATTCTATTAATGTCTGCCCTCATCTTTACATGTAAGAAGATCTGACAGGCTCTAGAGCATCTCTCTCAAATCACTCTTCGATGCTTTTCCTTCTCAGCTTGACCTTTATAAACTCATTTTAAAAAAGCATATCAAGAAATAAACTATTAAGGGAAGTAACTGGTAGAAATAGCATCACAACAGATTTAGGCCTTCAAGGACTTTGGGAATTATGCCAAAAATATACAGAATCGATATGCATTATATATCAGGTTTTGAAGTAGTTAAGGTAGAATTAAAAGCAAATGAGAGTAACTACCAAGATGTCCAAGCAGATTTGAACAACAACAACAAAAACAAGAGATGAGAATCTTAGAAATGAATGACAAAATTACTAAAATTAAAAGTTTGATGGAGGGATTGAAAGAGAGATTAGACACTGAGCTGAGTAGGAAATGGGGCATGTAGATCTGAATAAACACACAGAGTGAGGCACAGGGAAAGAAATAGGAATGAAGACGGTAAGGCTAAGGGATGTGGAAGGTTAAGAGAATGAAAAGACGCATCTTCAGAGCTTCTGAAAAAGGCCTAGAGAGCTAGAGAAAGAGGGGAGAGGGAATATCTGAAGACATAATGCTGAGGAATTTCCAAAATGGACAAAAATGTGATTTTGCAGACATGATGGTCACAATGTATACAGAAAGCAGACAAAATAAATACGTGCCTATCACATTCCAATAAAAAGAGTGGGAAGCCGAAGACAAAGGGGTAAATCAGGCAGTGAGAGAAAGCAAGGTTCTTTAAAGGAATGAGGACAACCGACTTTAAACAGATGCTCGGGTGAAATAAAGTGACACGCAAGAAAACCATCATGTATCTCTTTACCTGGGAAATAACTGCCTGAAATAGCAAAATAAACTTGTGACTTTTGTTTCTGTTTTAGAAAACTATAGGTACTCTTCCGAAACAAGCACATGAGCTTTCAAAGCACTTTGTGGAAAAACTTTTTGAAGAACAACACAGACAAAGACAGCAAAGACCGCCTTCATTCTGGGTATTATCTTGGTGTTTGTTCTGTTCATTTGTTGATTTTGAAATTGCAGGAACTTAGTACCCAACATACAATCAGATTATGAATGAGTATTTTTCAGTAGGAAAAAAAAACCCAGAACTGTGACTTATGAAAATAATATTTGGTTTAGCTCAGTTCAGTTCAGTCGCTCAGTCATGTCCGACTCTTTTCGACCCCATGAATTGCAGCACGCCAGGCCTCTCTGTTCATCACCATCTCTCGGAGTTCACTCAGACTCACGTCCATCGAGTCCGTGATGCCATCCAGCCATCTCATCCTCTGTCGTCCCCTTCTCCTCCTGCCCCCAATCCCTCTCAGCATCAGAGTCTTTTCCAGTGAGTCAACTCTTNGATGGCATCACTGACTCGATGGACATGAGTTTGAGTGAACTCTGGGAGTTGGTGATGAACAGGGAGGCCTGGTGTGCTGTGATTCATGGGGTTGCAAAGAGTTGGACACCACTCAGCGACTGAACTGAACTGATGATCTTATGAAGTAATTCCTTATGCTTTCCCGGGAACCATAAGCTTGTAATATGATAAGAAGCAAATGCACCCTTCCACCCCAGCTCCTGGATTAAAGGGCCAGTGTCTGCTCCTCAGAACTTACCTCCCCCTCTGTGGACTGCAAATGCAGCTCCTTCCTGCAGGTGGCCTTGAAGTCTCCAGCTGCAGCACTCACCTGGACTCCCCGAGGAGCTTCCATTATCAAGGACCTGGTTGGTGATTCAAGCCTAAAAAAATAAAAAAATTAACAAAAACAAAATCCCCAAAACCTTAATGTTGAAAAGATAATGCTAGTCAACTAAAACAAACAGGCAGGCATAAATACCAATGCTTGCCATTAAAAAAAAAAAAAAAACCTAAAATGGGTTTTACAAAGATTTTTTATTGTATTCTTTACTTTTTGGCTCTTTAGGAACTTCTTCAATTGTTAGCATCAGTTCTTTAGTCTCATTTGCATAACAATTTAGTGACAGCTTCCTGTGTTGTTTCCCTTCACAATGCCCATGAAAAGTAGATCCTGATAAGTTTACCAGTTTAAATCTTTTATACATTTTCAATATTAATGATAGAGTTTTAAGAAGTAAATTTGTAGCATGTAAGTATCCCCCAATTGCCTTGCTAAGATGACTTTTAACGAAAATCTTTACTATTGGGAACTTTCAAGTGTGCTCAGTCAAAATTCTGTAAACTAAACAATTCTCAAAGGGTTCTTTACAGTTCTAGAAATTAATTAAAATGAAGATAAGATATTTCCTACATCAACTGACCTCTATTAGCCCAAGAAAATGTCCTCAGAATGAAAGACGTTAGTCTGAGAAAGAAAAATTAAATGAGGGGTGAGACACAAGTGTTTTAGATAGGCTGCAAAAAGGATAGTTGGAAGGCATTTCAAAATTATCTTCAAATATAAACCTAGAGAAAGAGCAAATGGAGGTAAAATACAGAAGCAAGGAAACAGTCATAAAAAGCACTCTGTGTGATAAGAGATCTTCTCCTGGAGTGGGTCATTTTGGATAATAGCTCTGCTCTGGGGCTGCGATTGCCTGCGTTCTGTTGACCATGGGACTTCAGAACAAAAGTTCCTACAGGTTTACCTTTGCCATCATCCAGAATAACTGGTCTCCTTGGAGGCTACCGACTGAGAACAGATTTGCAGAAAGAACCTCATGGAATAGTTTGAGCACTGAAGATCAGTTCTCTCTCAGTGGTAAAGCTGAGCTTAAAGACTTGAAAGTGATATTGAAGGACTAGAGTCAGCATTTAGAAGTGATTTTGATGCTTTAAACATTTTTTCACTCACCAGAGAAACTTTGATTTCTGGGTCTTTGAGATATCTTCATAAAATCCCTGGAGGGGGCAGGTTTTGATTATATGAAAGTATTAGTCACTCAGTCATGTCTGACCCTTGGCAATCCCATGGACTATAGCCACCAGGCTCCTCTATCCATGGGATTTCCCAGGCAAGGACACTGGAGTGGGTTGCCATTTCTTTCCCCAGGGGATCTTCCTGACCCCAGGTCAAGCCCGGGTCTCCTGGACTGCAGGCAGATTCTTTACCGTCTGAGCCACCAGGAAAGCCCTTGATTATATATATATAAAAGAAATGCCTGTTTGGTTTTTCTCTAAACACAAATCACACGTTTTCATAGAATATTTGCAAACTTCAAAAAGAATTACCCATAAGTTTTTTGATTCATAATCCTTATACTTTGTACATAGCATCTAAATTTCAAGCTCTGAATATTTAAATGTATGTTTATGTGATGTCCTATGATACACCCTCAAATATACTCCATCTTAAGTGGTGCATCTGAGACCATTACTATTTCTATTTGGTAATTACCTATAACATTAAGTGTAATTATGTATGTTTAGACATGACTAAACCACTCAAACAGAAGTCAGATAAGAATTTAACTAACATGGATTAATGTTCTGAAACAGATTATAAATCTGACAACTAAGGAAACACAACTCAATGAACTTGGGGTTATTTTATCAAATAGTTGATACGGTTTAGTTTACAAGGATAAGGGAGCGGGATACTTATATTTGACAGTAAAATATCCCTATTAAGTGTGAACAGTTTTTGTACCATATTTCTACTACTATATTAAAATATATTAAGTCCTTCTGGGCTTTTGAGTTTTTCCATTCTCATCCTTACTAATTCAGTTCAGTTCAGTCGCTCAGTTGTGCTGAACTCTTTGACACGCCATGGACTGCAGCACATCAGGCTTCTCTGTCCAACATCAACTTCCAGAGCTTGCTCAGTCTCATGTCCATCGAGTCGGTGATGCCATTCAACCATCTCATCCTCTGTCATCCCCTTCTCCTCCTGCCTTCAATCTTTCTCAGCATCAGGGTCTTTTCTAATGAGTCAGTTCTTCACGTCAGGTGGCCAAAATATTGGAGTTTCAGCTTCGGCATCAGTCCTTCCAATGAATATTCAGGATTGATTTCCTTTAGGATGGACTGACCAGATCTCCTTGCAGTCCAAGGGACTCTCAAGAGTCTTCTCCATCACCACAGTTCAAAAGCATCAATTCTTCAGTGCTCAGTTTTCTTTAATGTCTAATTATTTAATTAGAATTTCTAATTTTTGTTTAATTAGAATTTCAAATTATTTAATTAAAAAATGTTTATTGTCTTCATCTTCATTTTAGACCTTAAGAACTCACTTATAGTGTTGCCTTAGAGCCTTTTTGCTAGCCCTGACTTAGGGGAACCCTATTCAAAGAAGCAAAGACTCAGATAGGACTTAGTGATTCAGCAGCAAAAACAATTCAAAGAAGCAGTACAGACGGACAGCTGGCCAGACCTGGGTTCAGGAAACTGAGCCAACAGCAATAAACTTCAGTTTTATCTTCTCTAAATATGCCTGCTTCCTTATAGGACTGTAAGAAATTTCTTAAATTGATTCAGGGAAATAAGAATGTAGTGGGACAGTATTCTGAAATATAATGTGATTTCCTCCCTTGTCCCATTTCCTTGCACTCTAAACCATCCTCCCATTCATTAAATATCATCCTTTGCAATACATTGTGGATAACAGAGCAGATAAACTGTTAAAAATCTTGCATTTCCTAATGTTATAAACATTTTGAGTTAAAAAAAACCCAGTTATTTATTGTGTTGAAAATGATTCAGCACATACATAAAAACAGAGAAAACCAATATCCAGGAGACCTTGTTGTTTATTTCACTAGTTGGAGAACTGTTTTCTTGTTTCACAGGCTAGAAAAGATTTGAAGAGAAATGAACAGAATTGGTCTTGAATGGCTCTCTGTATTCTGCTACCTGAGGTCATTTTCTAGGTTGTGGGACCTTCTTTAGTTGTTAGAGATCTCAGGAGAGCGGGATATTTCGGGAAAACTGAGAAGAGACCATGGATCCTCAAAGGAGAATAGTGACCTGCAGTGGCTGAGGACTTGGTGATGCTAAGGAGAACATCTTGGGACCTGCCAGTTGGATCATGAGGCTACCAAGGACCAAATGTCACCCAGATGTTTTGGCAGTGCACGTGTCTCGGCGCGATGATGCGACCCCACAAAGCTGAATAGCCTGGGGCTTCGTGTCGGACATTGATTGCAATGGAGACCAAACACGTAAATTAAAGTTTGGGGGGAATATTTTCATTTCTTATGAAGCTAATTTTGTGCCCTAAGACAATATGTGTGTACACGTGCTCAGTCACATCCAACACTTTGTGACTCATGGACTATAGCCCACGAGGTTCTTCTTCCATGGAATTTTCCAGGCAAGAATACTGGAGTAGGTTGACCTGCCATATGTATTAAAAACTTATCAAGGGGTCAAGGAATACAGAAAACATGCTGTATGATATATATATATATATACATTATATTTATATTATATATATAATATAAAACGCATTTAAAAAAAACTTACCAAGGACTACATATATACCTGCTCAAACCCAGGTCTCTTGCATTGCAGGCAGACTCTTTACTGGCTGAGCCACCAGGGAAGCCAGTATACCTGCTGTATGATATATGCCATACGTATTGGATTGCCATTTCTTTCTCCAATAACTTACCAAGTGGTTCATAAAACATAAAAAAATGACAATTTTACAGTATGGATAAATCAGGTTCTGAAAGTGATTAAGATTTTGAATTAAATAGATTTCTACTGTATGCTTTGATAAGCTTGATAAAATTAAAAGTAGTGATCTCTAAGAAATGATATACATTTTTATTAAAAAGTACTGTTTTATATAGTATCCATCATTCAGATGAGTAATATACATTAGGAACTTTAATTATGGGGAATATGTAGGTATATTTTAAATTTTTATTAGACTATTTGGAGGATTTCATAATTCTATTTTCAAAGGAACACATTGTGGTAGTCAAATATTTCTTATGAACATGAAAATAAAAGTAAGCTGCAAACTATTTTTTATGAGCTTGCCTGACTGTTGAGAATAAGCAAATAAGTTAAATTTGGGAGAGCAAAAATTTCATAGTGCAACCACAATGTATATAGGTAGTGTTAGCCTCTCAGTTTTGTCTGACACTTTGTGACCCCAAGGACTATAGCCAGTCAGGCTCCTCTGTCCGTGGGATTTTCCAGGCAAGAATATTGGAGTGGGTTGCCATTTCCTTCTCTAGCCACAATGTATATGGAGACCTAAAATTTTCAAATTAACACCATTGTGAGTAGCATAGATGCACTGTGAGCATTTACAGATGTATGTATTAATCTGAATCATCCAGTGTTAATAATTACAGTGTAAGTAATTACATTTACATTTAGCCACATTACCTAACCAAACCTGCACATCATCTCTAGGTCTTTCACTTGATGACTAGGGAAAAAACATTTTTCACAAGCAGTGTATAAATTTGCTCCATACTTCCATCTAGAATGCAAGCATTAAATGTCATGAATTCTAACAATAAGAAAACACTTTGCATTTAAGCATGAGGCATTTTTAAGACGTTCTGAATTCAAGCAAGCATATGATCATTATATTAACTATCCAAAGAACATTATAGAACAAGTAGATGTAGATACAAAATTTAAAGTAAATAAAATGTTATGATATTACCACTTATCCCACCTTATGAAAAGGATTTAATGATTATTTCATTGACTGTTTTATAAATAATGTTTTCACAGGTCTTTACTAGAAAGTTGGGTACTTCTAGACGCTGTATTATAAAGTGCAGGATATAGAAAAGAATTTCTTTTATTCGGCATGAGGAGATTGTGTACACCTGTGGCTGATTCATATCAATGTATGGAAAAACCAATACAGTATTGTAAAGTAGCATAAAGTAAAAATAAAATTTAAAAAATAAATACCAAAAAAAAAGAAAGTGTGGCTACATACTATAGTATGCAGTAATATAAGTTATTTAAAGGATGCAGTATTATAAGTTATTTAAACAATGTAAGTTATTTAAAAGTAATATAAGTTATTTCCAAGAGGCAGTATAGGAAATTCAAGTATTAAACTCACTGACACAATTATTGCCTGCAAGAGTTGCATCAATCTAATGAAAAAATTAAACATAGGACTTTGAATAAAAATCTCACAGATTGTACTAGAAAATTTAAATCCATTTAACCTCACTGAGGCTCAGTTACCTAATAAATAAAATTACAGAGCACATGAAATATAAAAGATTTTATTCATTGCAAAACATCATTAAATCTGTTCCTTATTTGTTAGCCATCTATTTATAGTAATATACTAAAAGCTAGTACTGGGAACTTATTCTATACTTAAAACTTTACATGGATTATCTTTTAATCATCCCACCAGCACTGTGAAATGTACTCTAATAAGAAATGGAAATATTTCCGAAAAACTTTAATTTACATGTTAGGTCTCTATTGCACTCAGTATCAGCACTCTAATAATCTATATTTTACCTAGAAAGTCTTTTAATTTTAGTGTGATTGAGTCATTTTATCAGGATTATTTAGCTATTGCAGATACTTTAGAATATTCATCAATTCAGTTCAGTTGCTCAGTCGTGTGCGACTCTTTGCATAGCAATCTTTAAAAAAGAACAACAATGTTGGAGAACTTAAAAACTATTGCAAAGCTACAGTAAACAAGACAGTGCTGACCTGACATAAGGATAACAAATAGAAAATCAGAATCAAATAGAGACCCAGAAATAGTTACATGTGTGAGCTTCTGAGTTTTGACAAAGTGAGTAAAGTGATTCAATGAGAAAAAGCAAAGTCTTTTCAACAAATGGTGCTGGAATAATTTATATGGACAAAACAAACCTCAATTTATGCCACACAGTTATCAAAATTAAAAGCTAAAAAAGAAGGCTTTTAAAGAAAAGCATCTTTGTGACTTGGGAGTAGGCAAAACATTTTTAGGCCACAAAAAGCAGTAACTAGCAGAAATATTTAAAATTATACATTAGATATCTTCAAGATGAAAATCTGCCTTTCAAAATTACCATCAATAAAATGCATATATGATCCCTATATTGAGGGGTAACATCAGAGGACTAGTTCTTAGATATATAAATAATCATCCAGGTCAGAGACAAAAATACAAAAACAAAATTAAAATATGGAGAAAAATTTGAATAAATGCTTCATTAAAGGATATACATGGTTGTTCCACATGTATATGAAAAAGTGATTAATATTAATTATCAAGTAATAGCAAATTAATAAAGTGAAATTCCACAGAACAGCCACCAGAATGGCTTGAATTAATAAAATTGCTAATACTAAATATTAGTGAACATGTGAAACATGAAATTCTCTTTCACATTTGATGGACGATAATGAAATAAAATTTTATTTTAAAGAAGGACAAGAAAATTTAAAAGCAAAATTCTCTCTCTTAGCTTGGGCCTCCTCCCTCTGTTCCTAAAGTGCAATGTACATCTGTGCCTCATGTTAACCAGAGCACCTCAAAGGTGGGAATGCCTGCTCCATAGGAAGATCTTTGTTTTTCCTTCTTCTGACACTAGCTATGTAACCTCTTAAAAGAATAACATTTTTTCCCATATCTGTAGGGGGTCATAATGACTTGCTGCTCCCCATGTACTATGCTTGTGAAAAGTGAAAGTGTTAGTTACTCAGTTGTGTCCAACTCTTTGCAACCCCATGGACTATAGCTAGGTAGTCTTCTATGTCTATGAAATTCTCCAGACAAGAAATACTGGTGAGTGAGTGAATGAGTGAAAGTCACTCAGTCGTGTCTGACTCTTTGCAACCCCATGGGCTACATAGTCCATGGAATTCTCCAGACCAGAATACTGGATTGGGTAGCCTTTCCCTTTTCCAGTCGATCTTCCCAACCCAGGGATTGAACCCAGGTCTCCCACATTGCAGGTGCATTCTTTACTAGCTTAGCCATAAGGGAGGCCCAAGAGTATTGGAGTGAGTAGCCTATCCCTTCTCCAGTGGAACTTCCCAACCCAGGAAATCAAACTGGGGTTTCCTGCATTATAGGTGAATTCTTTACCAACTGAGATACCAGGAGTGGGTTGCCATTCCCTTCTCCAAGGGATCTTC
The DNA here is from genome assembly GCA_006410735.1 of Raphicerus campestris. Lineage (NCBI taxonomy): Eukaryota > Metazoa > Chordata > Mammalia > Artiodactyla > Bovidae > Raphicerus > Raphicerus campestris. Next base: position 1,419,953 of record SJYW01050250.1, read on the forward strand.
CCGATACAGGGATTGAACCTGGGTCTCCTGCACTGCAGGCAGGTTCTTTACCGTTTGACCCACCAACAAAGGCCCTTGTACTATACTTACCTGGACTATTAGTCTTTGGTGAAAGTGAAGTCGCTCAGTCGTGTCCAACCCTCAGCGACCCCATGGATTGCAGCCTACCAGGCTCCTCCGTCCATGGGGTTTTCCAGGCAAGAGTACTGGAGTGGGGTGCCTTTTATGTAAAATATCAGTATATCCTGTGTCTTGAAAATGTACATGACTGTGCCATCCCCTTCTGACAGACAGAACAGCTCTCAGGGCTTCTGAGAGTTTGTCTCCTGGATTATAATCTTTAGTGTGGCTTGAATAAGATTTCCTTTCATTAATTCTTCTTAGCTTGACTGTTAACTGAAATTTCATTGACAAAGAGTTAAATGATACAACCACTTTGGAAAGTTCTGGCATTTTTATATAAAACTGAACATGGGTAGATATAGCCCATGCATCTTTCAATTAGGAAAATGCAAAAATAAAATATTGTATGTCATACAGCCAATCAGTAATAAAGCAGAAGGGATACAGACAGCATCATGGATAGATCTCCAAAACACTGTGTGGAATGAAATAAATCTTACAAAGAATACTGCATCTTCTATGATCAATTTATGTTAGTACTAAAAGAAGTAAAGTTGCTCAGTCGTGTCTGACTCTTTGCGACCCCATGGACTGTAGCCTATCAGGCTCCTCCATCCATGGGATTTTCCAGGCAAGAGTGCTGGAGCGGATTGCCATTTCCTTCTCCAAACCTAACACAGGGTTAAAAATAAAAGGAGAGTAGAGTTTGCTTCTGGTGGGTCATGGTAGGGATTTATCAGGAAAGAAATGAGGGAACTTTCTTGAGTGATGATGTTTTTATCTGACAAAATTTTGGGTTACACAAGGGTATGCATTTTTAAAAACCCAGAAAATATGCATTTAGGCTTTGTGAATATCATTGCATAATTATTTTACAATGAAAGAAAAGAAGCTGTAAGTGATCTTGAATGCTAGTTAATGATGTACATGCTGAAGTGATAAGGAAAAGTGTACAGATTTATACAACTTATGTTCAAATGAATAAAAATAAGATATATTGGTGGATGGATAGTTGAAATGTATACATTATTAAAGACATAGAGAAAAATGATACTAGAAGAATCTAGCTGGGGATATAGGTGCTTTCTGTAAAATGTTCTTCATATGTAGTATGGGCTTCCCTGGTGGCTCAGTGGTAAAGAATCCACCTGCAATGTGGCGGTTCAATCCCTGGGTTGGGAAGATCTCCTGGAGAAGGGTATGGCTGCTGCTACTGCTAAGTCACTTCAGTCGTGTCCGACTCTGTGCAACCCCATAGATGGCAGCCCACCAGGCTCCCCCGTCCCCGGGATTCTCTAGGCAAGAACACTGGAGTGGGTTGCCATTTCCTTCTCCAATGCATGAAAGTGAAAATTGAAAGGGAAGTCGCTCAGTCGTGTCCGACTCTTTGCAACCCCATGGACTGCAGCCTACCAGGCTCCTCTGTCCATGGGATTTTCCGGGCAAGAGTATTGGAGTGGGGTGCCATCGCCTTCTCCAAGGCATGGCAACCCCCTCCAATATTCTTACCCAGAAAATCCCCATGGACAGAGGAGCCTGGCGGGCTTGGCGGGCTACAGTCCATGAGGTTGCAAAGAATCTGATACGACTGAGTGACTATGCACAACATGTAGAATGCTTAAGAATGTCTGAAATAAGTTGTGGGGAAAGAAGGTGTGGTCACAGATCCTATAGGATTATCCAGTTTTGGGGGGTAAAATTTGTCAAACTGTGTGCTATGAAAATCTAAATAAAAAATGTTAACTGATGCTAATATTTGATGATTATTGACTATAATAGATATTAATGACATACAGGAATACTGAAAAAATATGTAATTCCTGTTGCTAAATCACAATATTAATATAAATGTTATATTATTCAAAGTCTGTGTTTTACAATATTTCCAGCAAAGGGGTATCTAGAAAATACTTCTGATATTAATAGTTTACCTGGAAATTAAAGAGTTTTAGGTATTTCTGGATAAAAATAAACTCATATGTACTACCATATTATAAAAATTCAAATATGTCAAAATAATAAACATATGTAATAAAATTCCAACAAGAATCTCAGTAGAGTCTCTTGAAACTTAAAACTTTATGTCAAAATATTTTTAGAGGAAAAATATGTATGACAGTTATCAGATATGTTAAATGAAGGTAAAGTAGGAGATTCTCCTTTTAAAATTAGAACTTAATATAAAGGTATTTTAATTAAAATTGTTGAGACCTGACAGAAGCCACGACAAGCTTCAAGGACTAAAGTAGCCAGAGCTACAATCACAGAAAAAGCTAGGTCACTGCCCAGAAGGAGCTGAGATCATCATCCTCCCAGCCTTGAGACTCAGCTAGTCAGCATACTCCCCATAGCCTGGTTAGAGCTAGCCCAGATAACACGAAAAGTCCCTTAAGTGAGCCCGCATGCGCAAAATTTAGCCAATTAATAGATGCCAAGAACCCCTTGCAACCAATCTGCCCTTGCCAACTCCCTGTCTTTGTTCTAAGTCTATAAATACTGCTGTAATTCAGGGGTTGGGGCCCTCTTGCCTTACTCCACTGTGTTGGAAGTGGCAGAGTGTCCTAACTCGAGTTAGCAATAAATAAACTCCCTTCTTGCCTTTGCATTGCCGTGGTGGACCTGTTCTCTCAGTCTATTTGGAGACTTGGACTCAGAGCATAACAAAAATGATATAAGAATTATAAATAGAAAATTTGGTCAATGAAACACAATACAATCTAAAACAAATGGCAAGTATATATGAGAAGTTAATATTTGACAAGCTGTTTTTGGAGAAGGAAATGGCGACCCACTCCAGTGTTTTTGCCTGGAAAATCCCAGGAACGGGAGCCTGGTGGGCTGCCATCTATGGGGTTGCACAGAGTCAGACATGGCTGACGTGACTTAGCAGCAGCAGCAGCAATCATTTTGGGGTAGAAAATACGAGGTTATTTAATAAATGATGCTTAATAAATTGACTTTCCAGACAGAAGAAATAACATTAGATACTTAACAAATTCTATAAGAATAATTTATAGATTTGTCTATTAAAATATAAATATGAATAAATTAGAGACTTTTTTCCAATAGAAAATTGGAAGAAAATTTAAAACATAATTTCCCACTTACTCAAAATATAAAACTAAGAAATAAGCTAGTGTACAAAATCAACAATACAATTAGAGGAAATCCAAAAGTAGAAAAGGGAAACAACTGAAACAAAACTAAAGCCCAGAATTCATAAGGAACAAGAATTTAGATCATTTACAATTTCAGCTTTTGGTTGGACTGATTTTCTCCAGTTGCCCTCCACTTCTCAAACTAGCCTAGTATCCCTTTAGAATGCCCTGGGCTCAGATTAGGAGACTCAAATCAGACTAAAACCTGATTATAAGTAGACTTTTGGCAACAGAATATCAACAGTTAAATGATGCCCTGTATTTCTTCTCTATTGAAATTTTCAAGCTTTCACTAAGGAAAGTTTATAACATACACTTTTTAATTTTACTACAAAATACTTTCTAAAAGGCCTGTTGAAAAATGAAGCCCACGTGTATTAGAAGAACTTGTGGATTTCTATGCCATTAGTCTCTGGAATTAGTGAAGAACAATTGTGTTCATTTTTATAGCATTATAGTAATCACAGTAATGGATTGCAGGGGAGTTTTCATAGCGGGTACTCAGGGATTACAGCAGAGAGAAGGATTAATGTTGAACTGAAGTCATTCGTCTGCCTATGTTTTCCAAGCAATTCAGTTTTGGTGTTTAGATACCAAAAATGTTACAAGATTTTATTTTCAAGGTGTTCTGCAATTCTCAAATTTGAAAATGAGTGGTGAAGATCTCTAGAATTCTCAACATTGTGAGAAAATGATTCAGACTTCTTTTACTCTAAGTTGTAAGATGCAATTACTAAATGCAAACTTAAGCAGAACTTGAGTATGATGTATCTTGTTCTTGCTAAATATTTAACACAGTACCAGAGATAGAGTTGGCACTCATTATTTGCCATTTGAAGGATGAAATAAATGGAGAATTGAATAGAAAAGTGTTTTAAGAAATAATAAAATGCAAACTGTGACCTGAACATATGTTCTTATACTGTCTCATCACTGTTACTGTCTTATCACTTTAGGCTACCCCGAACTTTCATTAGCTGCAAAAGGACATGGTTTCTGTTATCACGTTTGTATTATTGCCTGTCCATTTGCATACCCTTCATAGTCTCTTCCTGAAATTAGATCAAACAAATCCCTCTGTCAGTCATTACTCCCAGTTCTCAAGTGAAGGGAAGCATCTCATGCACATTTGCTAGTAACTCTAAACAAATATATAAATACATACAGAGAATGAAAGAACAAAAGGAAGGAAGGAGGAGAGAGAGGGAGGGAAGAAGAGAAAAGGAAAGAGAGGAGAGGTATGGGGAAGGGAAGGGGAGAGGAGAAAAATACTACTTCACCATCATATTTTTTTTTCTCAAAGGTAGAAAAATACCAGCAAAGAATTTTACCTCTTTACTGACAAATTCTCTCAGGGAAAAAACCTATACTATTTAATAACTGGTGGCTTTTCCTTGAACACAAGAACGATGCAAATTAAAGCTCCATATTTCCAGAGATTAATTAGGAGCCTGTCAACCTCACATTTTTATTTTAAATTATATACATATGAGGATGGAAATGATGAAAAGATCCCAATTCTATCATTAAATATTAACTCATTTTACTGATTCAAAGTCTAGATTCTCGCCTTATTCTTGAACTGGGAGAACTGATGACCAAGGGATTTGTTTGATCTAATTTGCAGGAAGAGACCATAAAGGGTGTGCAAAGGGGCAGGAAATAATACAAATATGAAAACGGAAACCATGTGCTTTGCAACTAGAGAAAGCTCAAGGTAGCCTACAGTGGTCAAACAGTAACAGTGATAAGTTAATAGAATGCAGATCCAAACAATCCTTGGACAATGGGCATTACATTATACATTTTATCACTTCTCACCAAAGACTGCAGAATGAACTGCAATGATTTAGCTACATATTAATTAAAGAAAAAAAGAAAACAGAACATTTATACTTGGATGATTTCAGGCAAATAGGCTATGATGTCCTTAATGACTATTTGTTGTTTAGTTAACAAATATGTCCCTGCCAAAACCCAGTATCACTTGATATAAAAAAAAAAAAAGCAACTCTACATATGTATGTTTAAAAGTCACATGAAGACTAGTGCAGACCTTGGCACATATTAAGCATTCATCAAACAGCTGTTGAGTAAATAAATTATAGCAACCTAAAAAAGGAAAAGAGTTCCAGAAAAACATCTATTTTTGCTTTTTTGACTATGCAAAACCCTTTGACTGTGTGGATCACAATAAACTGTGGAAAATTCTGAAAGAGATGGGACTACCCAGACCACCTGACCTGCCTCTTGAGAAACCTATATGCAGGTCAGGAAGCAATAGTTAGAACTGGACATGGAAAAACAGACTGGTTCCAAATAGGAAAAGGAGTACGTCAAGGCTCTATATCGTCACCCTGCTTATTTAACTTCTATGCAGAGCACATAATGAAAAATGCTGGGCTGGAAGAAGCACAAGCTGGAATCAAGATTGCCAGGAGAAATATCAATAACCTCAGAGATGCAGATGACACCACCCTTATGGCAGAAAGTGAAGAGGAACTAAAGAGCCTCTTGATGAAGGTGAAAGAGGAGAGTGAAAAAGTTGGCCTAAAGCTCAACATTCAGAAAACGAAGATCATGGCATCTGGTCCCATCACTTCATGGGAAATAGATGGGGGAACTGTGGAAACAGTGTCAGACTTTATTTTTTGGGGCTCCAAAATCACTGCAGATGGTGACTGCAGTCATGAAATTAGAAGATGCTTACTCCTTGGAAGGAAAGTTATGACCAACCTAGACAGCCTATTGAAAAGCAGAGACATTACTTTGCCAACAAAGGTCTG
>SJYW01050250.1:1430258-1447250 GCA_006410735.1 Raphicerus campestris
AAAATTCTGAAAGAGATGGGAATACCAGACCACCTAACCTGCCTCTTGAGAAATCTGTATGCAGGTCAGGAAGCAATAGTTAGAACTGGACATGGAACAACAGACTGGTTCCAAATAGGAAAAGGAGTACGTCAAGGCTCTATATCGTCACCCTGCTTATTTAACTTCTATGCAGAGCACATAATGAAAAATGCTGGGCTGGAAGAAGCACAAGCTGGAATCAAGATTGCCAGGAGAAATATCAATAACCTCAGAGATGCAGATGACACCACCCTTATGGCAGAAAGTGAAGAGGAACTAAAGAGCCTCTTGATGAAGGTGAAAGAGGAGAGTGAAAAAGTTGGCCTAAAGCTCAACATTCAGAAAACGAAGATCATGGCATCTGGTCCCATCACTTCATGGGAAATAGATGGGGGAACTGTGGAAACAGTGTCAGACTTTATTTTTTGGGGCTCCAAAATCACTGCAGATGGTGACTGCAGTCATGAAATTAGAAGATGCTTACTCCTTGGAAGGAAAGTTATGACCAACCTAGACAGCCTATTGAAAAGCAGAGACATTACTTTGCCAACAAAGGTCTGTCTAATCAAGGCTATAGTTTTTCCACTGGTCATGTGTGGATGTGAGAGTTGGACTGTGAAGAAAGCTGAGCGCCAAAGAATTGATGTTTTGAACTGTGGTGTTGGAGAAGACTCTTGAGAATCCTTTGGACTGCAAGGAGATCCAACCAGTCCATTCTAAAGGCGATCAGCCCTGGGTGTTCTTTGGAAGGACTGATGCTAAAGCTGAAACTCTAGTACTTTGCCCACCTCATGTGAAGAGTTGACTCACTGGAAAAGACTCTGATGCTGGGAGGGGTTGGGGGCAGGAGGAGAAGGGGATGACTGAGGATGAGATGGCTGGATGGCATCACCAACTCGATGGACATGAGTTTGGGTGAACTCCGGGAGTTGGTGATGGACAGGGAGGCCTGGCGTGCCGCGATTCACGGGGTTGCAAAGAGTCGGACACTACTGAGCAACTGAACTGAACTGAACCTCATATCCACACCAAAATATTACTTAAACTCTATAATAAAGTTTTTGAAATGTTTCTTTCTAAAGTCTTTTATTCTTGACAAAAACAAAATCAAGGACAGCATAACTTCTTACCCCCTGAATTACACATTTACTTGGTCAACCAATGTCACCGTGTTGATTAGACTCAGGTGTCAACTAAGGGTATTTCTTATTGCCCTGAATTGAAAATTGTCCACAGAGCTTGTAAGGATGTTCTCAGACACTGCTTTTAACCTTCAGTACACAAATGAATAATTGAATACTGCTGTCATTACTGTGCTTTGCTTCTGTTTCAGCTTTGGAATTTAGATCGGTACCACTCATCCTGAGGGCTGCCAATCTGCTTTTAGCACTAGCAGATAAGTCTAGCTTAGCTCTGTGTTTAAATAATTTATGAATAATTAGAAAATTAAAACCAGAAACATGATGTACTAATTATACTTTAATTCACATCCATACTTATGAAAGTTGAGACATGTCAGCAAGGTAATTAAAATAGCAATTGGTTCTTACTCCTTTTTTGGCAATAGGTTTTTCATAATGAAATCTGTGAAACGAGTACATTATTACTAAAATGTTAGAGGCAAAAAAGAAACGTTTATTTTAGAACTTAGTAATTAAAATTTTTATTGAATGAAACTCTGGTACCTGTGGAAAACACAGCTCAAAAAAGTAGGAATTTTAAGTAGTCATGTATGGATGTGAGAGTTAAAGAAAGCTGTTGATGCAAAAGAATTGATGCTTTTGAACCGTGGTGTTGGAGAAGACTCTTGAGAGTCCGTGGACTGCAAGGAGATCCAGCCAGTCCATTCTGAAGGAAATCAACCCTGGGATTTCTTTGGAAGGAATGATGCTGAAGCTGAAACTCCAATATTTTGGCCACCTGATACAAAGAACTGACTCATTGGAAAAGATCCTGATGCTGGGAATGATTGAAGGCAGGAGGAGAAGGGGATGACTGAGGATGAAATGGTTGGATGGCATCACTGACTTGATGGCTTTAAGTTTGAGCAAGCTCAGGGAGTTGGTGATGGACAGGGAGGCCTGGTGCTGCAGTCCGTGGGGTCACAAAGAGTTGGACACGACTGAGCAACTGAGCTGAACTGAACTGAATGTTGGTCACATGTATCTTAGTAATACAATAACAAATGATACTCCATTTCTTATATGTAGACATTTAGTATCGTCATTATTCAGTTTTAATAATTAACAAATTATAACCACACTACTATGTGTGAGATAGAGTGCCCGGCTGTTACTGAACTAAAGATAAATAAGGAAGATGTAGTTCCTATTGTAGTGGGAACACAACCTTGTAAGTAGAAAAGGTAAAAATAATTTATACAAAAATGTTGAGTTGCCAACTGAGAATAGAATCATTAAATCAAGACTATAACACACTATGAGACACTGTTTTCACATATTCTTCAAACTCCTAAATCCTTGGGGTTCAGTATAAAGTAAATAATTTTTATATTTGTCTTATTAAAAATGCTTTGATCACATGAAGAGGGCCATTTTCTCTGTTATTAACTATCTGTTTATATCTGTGCTAGTCACCTAGTGAGAAGCTGCATTTTAAAAAGACTTTTATCACAGAAATATAAGGGCTGCAAAATTTACTGTTGTAAAAGTGTGACTTTTTTCATTAACATTTTTCAAGTTGATTTTTCTAATTTTATTTGAGTATTTTTTCTACTCATCCACATAGGAAGCACTGAGCCTGCTCTTCATGAAATAAAATGAGTATTTTGTTCAATATTTTATTGTGTTTTCAAGACAAATTCTCTCAGGTTAATATTTTAATTTAGCTTTAAAAATGATTTTAAATATGTAATTTAGTTTTTAATATCAGTAAGGCTGTCTTTTTTTAATATCATAAAAAATGCATTTTAGTATGCCATTTGTGTGTGTTAGTCACTTAGTCGTGTCTGACTCTTTGTGACCCCATGGACTGTAGCCCATCAGGCCCCTCTGTCCATGTGAGTCTCCAGGCAAGAATACTGGAGTGGGTTGCCATTTCCTTCTCCAGGGGATCTTCTTGACCCAAGGATTGAACCCAGGTCTCCTGCATCACAGGCAGATTCTTTACCATCTGGACTTTAGGGAAATCCAGTATGCTATTTACCTATTTGAAATTAATGATGGAATATAATATTGTATTGGTTTAACATATGATAATTTTAATATATGTATATATTACAAATATATAATATACTATATATACCACTGCAAGTTATATATAATTTTATATACAATTTATATAATATATATTGAATATAACTTTTTTCTTGAATTAAGAACAATAGATAAGTTGTTATCTTATCTAAACAATAGACTAGGTTTTAGTACTTTAACTTTTATCAGTGATTACCATGATTATTTTGGGGAGAATACTCTATAAAATTGTCCTCTCAAACTGACAGACAGAGTTTATTTCACCAAATATATAAGATTAAGAAGTCCATCATAGGGCAGTTAAGTTCTGCCTTTTACTGATGACTGTTTGCTTTGGTTTCTATATTTCCCTCTACCTAACCTTCTCTGACTGTTTATAGCTTTCTCTCATTGTCTGCCTCCCCTTTTTCATGCCTATGCTTGCCATATATTTCATTATCTACATCAGATTTTCTGAAATCCCTATTTGTATTAGTCCTCCTGTCAACATCCTGCATAACTGCCTTTTCTTTTCTTTTTCCACACTTCTCCTGTCTGACTTATTTGTTTTATATCCAACATTTGTAGAGGAAAAATATACAGAAGGATAGAATGGTAACTCACATGTTCTTGCCCTCTATCAGATAGCTGATTATCTATTTACCATGTAGACAGGGAGTGTCAACTCATACAGTTTTGTGGCATATCTTCTACTTCAGTTCTTTATATATCAAGGGCCATCCTCAGTGATGGAAACTATGACGCAGGTGGAGAGGCCAGGACTTACCTGAGGTCCTGGGAAGGTTCTGCTCTGATGTGTGGGGTCTCAACAGAGTGTCCGAACACTGCTCCTTCAGTGCCTGAGGGCAACATGAATGCAAGAGTCAGTGTAAGCAAACGGACAGACACAGGAGTTTTCATTTCTATTTTATGCATTAAATATTCTTCTAAGAATGGGAAAACTTAAAATAGGACTACAACAAATAAAAAGAGAAAACCTGGAAAAAGAGTTCAAGGTCATGAAGGACCAAAAAGGGTAAATGTAAGTCCCACTATTAGTTGCTGTTCAGTTACCAAGTCGTGTCTAACTCTTTGCAGTCCGACCGTGTTGACCGTTCTTAAGATGATCATTCATAAAAGTTCAGACTGAGTGAAAATCGTTAACCTTCTGATCGCAGAACAAATATCTATCTCTTTCCTGTTCCTTTATCCTCAGGTAAGTGAATTTGAAGTAGGGGTATATTACAATATTCAGTTCTTTCTACAAGCAGCAAAATTGAAATGAAAATGTGGACAGTGAGCTCTGATGTAGTATAGTATTAACTGCTTAAAGGCGTGGGTTTCATAGGGCATTTAGCAATTCACCCACAAGCAGCTCCCACCTTCAGTTAGAATGATCAAACTGCAGAGAACAGGGTGCCTTACTTTGACTTTTGTGAAATTAAGGCTCAATCTAACACCATAAATGGCTAGAACTCATTAGAGTGGACTTTATATGGGATCATAGTTGTCTCAAGAGGTCATATGCTCAGGCAGTTGAATGATATTCTATCTAAACTTTTGTTTATTATTTTCCCGCATGACAAGAGTTCTAATTTAACCAAGAAAAATAAAACGATTTTCTTTTCCAAAAATCAAATGCAAAGACATTTGTTAAATATGATGAAAAAACACAGCCTCCTTTTTTCTTTTGTAATTTTACATAAATGAAATCATTCCCTTGGAAATAAACTCTATTCTCTTTTGGTTTAATCTTATTCAAACATCTTTGTGTAAGAATGTCATACCTTCTCCATCAATGGCTCCAACAGCAGCTTGATAATACAGTGCAAATACAAATACAGATTTTATACCTTCAACATGAAACTGCTTCTACTTATCATGAACAGTGTAAAGTAAATTGATACCATAAGCAATGAAGACAGAAAGCATTTAAATTCCTTAAAAGTACGTGTATATATGGGGAGATATACTAGAATCACCAGAGGACTCTACATAAAACAGTAATGCAGATCTTCCACCTTGAATCATGGAGGAAGAAATTGTTTTCGAAATATGTTACATGGTTCCATTTATATTATGGTTTGAAGAGTAAATGTATAAGGTTCTGCTCCTGTAAATTCCTAAGATTACAGATTTTAGTTTGTAAACTAAAACAATCTACCATTGTTAACTTCTTACTGGATTTTAGTAGTAGTTGTTGGGTTTTTGGTTTTGTTCTGTTTTTTCTTAGAGAGGCTATGTAGACATACTGTTTATTTATTTAACTGTTTTTACACAGTTAGAGCAATTATTTCTTTAAGGAGTTTTCTCTTTTGATATTTTGTAAAACATTTTATTTCTGTTAGTGAACAATTCTCAGAAATAAGTCTTTGGAAGTAAGATAACAGTTTTAGATAAAACTCTTGATTTTGTGATTGTGGAGGGTGGCATTTGAATAAATATTTTAGGGTACATAGTCCCATTTCTCAAGGAGAGACTCCTTTGGCATTTTAACATAATATGTAATTTACAGATGGGATAGATATCCATGTGCAGGGTTCAAAAATTAATTTGTATTATTTTATAATTTTGAAAACTTCCAAGATTAGATGCCAAAAATATAATTAATGAATAGTAGCAAAATTTATTCTGAAACAGAATGCCACATATAGTAACTTAGTACAGAATATATTAGTGAAAGTAGAATGTTATCAAATGTTTAATTTTACAGTGAGGATGAAAACTTGATAAAGTCTCGGTTCTAAGTATTAACAGAAAAATATTGGTGATTTTGTTAAGAAAATATTCTTGAAAAAATAAATGCATAATCATACCACTTAAGGGGCTAAATTGAAAACTGCATAACATAAATAATTAACTAGCTTCAGACTTCCAGATAATGAGAAAATTAATCTCATACTCTCACTTTTTGTCCTAAAATGAGTCAAAAGGGCATCAGTAAATAAGCAACAAGGATGATCTTAAAAGGAAATCAGTGAGGAAGAATAAAACTATCTGAGCCAGAAATAAACTCTCACAGTATAAAAAATTTAAAAATGTATAAATATAGATTTCCCATGAACAGGAAAGTTCTACAAATACCAGATTATTGGTGGGATTTCCAGGCTTAGCAATTTAAAATACTAGACACAATTACTTTTGAAGATTGGTTAAACATAAAATCATATTTTAGTTGAAGTATGCAAACTTGCAGGAGACATAATTATTCTAAAAATCACTTGTTGTTTGTTTGAAATTCAAAATTTACTTGGCACCATATCTTTTCCCTGGTAAATCTAACCATTGTGCGTGTGTCTTAGTTGCTCAGTCATGTCTGACTCTGATCCCATGGACTGCAGACCCCCAGGCTCTTCTGTCCATGGATTACTCCGAGCAAGAATACTGGAGTGGGTTGCCATTCTCTTCACCAGGGGGTTTTCCCACGACAGGGATCGAACCTGTGTCTCCTGCACTGCAAGCAGACTCTTTACCGTCTGAGCCACCAGTAATATAACCATTAGTCAACATTTATTTGGGACAAAAAGTACAGATCTGCTTTACTCTCACTTCAGGAAAAGAGAAATGTGTGATGAATTCTTACATCTTAAGTTATAGAAACCATGGAAACCAAAAAGGAAGAGAGACAAAATAACAGAGAAAAAGGAACATAACTTAGACATTTATTAATATGTACATTTAAATTTATTGACTAAATAAATATTTTTTGTTCATTGCTTTTGGGAAGGATTGTTCAAAAGGGCAGAGTGTCAGTTTTGCTTCACTATATAGGTGCTAAAGGATATTTCTGGTAATTTAATGTGAATATTATAAGATGTAGAGAAAATAAAGACTTAATTTTTGTAATGGACAGGAAAAATGAGGCAGGCAAACCTCATGGTCAAAAAATACTGGCTCTCATTCATATGATAATTCTAGCCTCAAAACAAAATAATAACAATGTCATATTTTTTGGTAAAAGAAGACAAAATATATGAATTGTGGCCCTACTTTATATATAAAAAACAGTTTTAGATATAAGCCACTAGGGTAGGATGCTATTCTTTACAAATGCCTAACATAAAATAACCCCCCACCATTAAAAAAAAATCAACAAAAATAAATTTATATATCCTTCCAAATATGGCTGTCCATAAATGCAACACTCTAATAAGCTATTCATTATCAACTACTGGCATTCCTGTATCCTTTGGGAAGGCTAACGCAGGACAAGGAAAGGAAACCCAAATCACCTGGCACTCCCAGCTCCTCAACTTGATAGTAAGTGAAAAAAATTCTGTGTGATGTAGTGACTCTCCAGACACTGACCAGCTTCATGAATTCTACTGTGGTTAATTTCAGATAATATTTTACTGAGGGTTTTGGCTTTGTGTAGAAGAATCTGTGATCAGTAATATATATATGTGTGTGTATATATATATATACATACAAGGCAAAGATACCTCTATGCCTTGAAACTTTAGTTTTATTTATTTAATTTTTCTCACTGACACTTGATAACAGGTTATCTACATCTGAAAAATGAAAAGCTCTAATCAGATATTTTAAATACCTCATGACAAGGTTAGAATCTTGGAGTTCAGGTTTTCTTATGGATACACTATATACTTTGAAATTAGTCAATTTGGGAAGCAATCCCAGCTCCTTTATTCCATCTAAATGACCTCAAGCAAGCTATTTAATCTCTCCAAACTCCAATTTCCATAGATACAAATACATATATGGCAATGCCAACCTTACAGGCCAGGTTAAGTTTTAAATAGGAGAAAATGTACCTGTTTTATGTAAGAATTCAATATTCCTTAATTCCCTCTATCAATTTCCTTTATGAAAGTCAAACATAGAAGGCATACACATTGTGTCTACAGAGCTAATGTCCCAACATAAGTCCACTCATTATTATGTGAAGTCTCTATTCCCAAATGTCAGAGCTTCAAGTAACATAGTCTCATGTTGAATTTTAAAATCTGAAATTTAGACACTGAAAAGATATTCTTGAATTTAAATAGTAGGTGCATTTTATTAATCAAAACTCTCACTAAGTCAAGGAATTCCTTAACGCAGCTGCTTGTACCAGTTAAAATCAATTGATGGTTAACTAAACTTTGAGAAAGAAGTTTCTTCTTAAAAAATGTCCAGCACAATCTTACTTTTAATTGGACTTCATCATAATGTTAAAATTACTGGAAAAAACCAAAAATGCATAGTAGACCCTTTAGTGACTAAAATGGATGGATTGCTATGATCTTTTTGTGTATTTTATACTTATTAGTTCTTTGTGCAGGATAGAAATGCATCATTTGAATAACTGGAATAGGTAAAACAGTCATTAACTCTATCAGGATTTTAGTTTCCATTTAAAAATCACAGGAAAAGTTTAAAAAAGAGTAGTACAAGGCATTGTTCCTTAGAATATTTCTCTTCTCAAAGTGAAACCTTAGTCTTGTATTGGTAAGAATTCCAACCTAAAATCTTAAGGTGAATGAATTTGACTAATATCAACCACCTCATATCTAATCCATGGGATTATTAGGAGACTTAAATAAAAAAAATATTCATTAACATTAGGCAGCATTTTAAATTGCCCTACTGAAATAGGGCTGAAGTTCAGGGCAAGTTCATTTAGATTTCAGGGCCAAAAATATTCCTATTTATTCATTATCTTCAAGTTTGATCCTGTGTGCTATTAAATGCATATACATTTTTTGTTAATTAAATTGAAAGAGACTTTCTAAATTTTTATTATTATTATTATTCTATTTGGGATCAGGGGCCTTTTTCATTTCTGTGGTTCCTTTTTCTAACACTTTATCTGTATAATACATTCATTGGTATGTCTATCTGAAGTTGTAGAATAAATAAATGTTATCTTTGGTTTGGAAGTAAGATGAAGAACACAGCAGCAGAAAGCTGCCTAGGAAGAGAGCTGTTCACGAGGGCCTCTATATGCTGCCAGAAAGACTTCACACAAGGGGGCTAGGGTCTGGCTAGAGTGCTTGCTGTTCTGGAGAACCAGAAAGAAGAGGATAAAAGAGAAAACCCAGATGGATCGCAAACAAAGGAACCAAGAAAGACTGGAGCACTCTGTGAAAGGAAGCTAAGAAGGAGTTCAGTTCAGTTCAGTTCAGTTGCTCAGTCGTGTCTGACTCTTCGCGATCCCATGAATTGCAGCACGCCAGGCCTCCCTGTCCATCACCAACTCCCGGAGTTCACTCAAAGTCAGGAGGAGAAACGTGTAAATTCTATTGTTATTTGTCTAGACAGTTGCCAACGAGTTCTCTTACTACCTTCAGTTTCTCAATAAAATCTACCATGATCACTATATATATATATATACGGAGAAGGCAATGGCATCCTACTCCAGTATTCTTGCCTGGAAACTCCCATGGATGGAGGAGTCTGGTAGGCTGCAGTCCATGGGGTCACTGAGTCAGACACAACTGAGCGACTTCACTTTCATTTTTCACTTTCATGCATTGGAGAAGGAAATGGCAACCCATCCCTGGAGAATCCCAGGGATGGCGGAGCCCAATGGGCTGCCGTCTGTGGGGTCGCAGAGTCGGACACAACTGAAGCGACTTAGCAGCATATATATATATATATATATATTTGAAAGGGACAAAGAAGAGTATGAATGTCACTACCAGATCAATATGGGACAGAAGAGATAATACATGAGGCGAAGAAGTTTAAGAGAATGGAGTATCTGTCCTCCTACCACCTTCTTATGACAATTAATGGGAACTTAGGCAGCATTAAATTCCTGCAGTAGAACGGGGGTGAGGTTCAGGGCAAGTTTATATAGATCTCAAGGGCCAGGAGGATTCCTCTTATCCATTATCTTCAAATTTAAACCTATGCTTACTGGGCTTCCCTGATTGCTCAAATAATAAAGAACTGGCCTGCAATGCAGGGGACTGGGGTTCAATCCTGGGTTGGGAAGATCCCCTGATGAAGGGAATGGCAATCCACTCCAGTATTCCTGCCTGAAGAATTCCATGGACAGAGGAGCCTGGCAGGCTACAGTCCTTCGCATCACGAAGAGTCAGATATGACTGAGTGACTCACACACACACATACTGAATATTTCCAATTCTTTGGCAGTCTTCACACCTTGGTTTCTCTTTCTTTTATTTGTATCTCTTGCCACCCCTCCTTGCCCACCTCAGATCTAAACTGGTAAAGTAAAAGATTGGATAGGGAACAGTTTCATTTTATTCTCAAATCAGCTCCTAAGTCATTCTTTGATTTCTGACAAGTATTTAAACCCTGCTTCCTCCTCAGTTGCCATGTGTAAAATGAAGCTCCAAATAAAATGATTCTTGGGCACCTTCAATTTTTAACTGTCACAGTTACATAATTTTTTCTCAGACATGTTGAAACCTGTATACTATACTTCTTTTCATTTCTCCTTAATACAAGTGGAAATAAATTTGCCCCTACAAGTTGACAGAAAAATTATTTGGGGGAAGTGGCAGAGTAATCATATTGGCAAAAGTAAATTATTAACTACCATTTCTTTTACTCCATTAAAATGAGTTTCTTGGAATTCTGAAAGCATCATTACCCTTTAAAAAGAGAAATGTCAACTCATTTTAACATACACTCTGTCTCTTACCTGTGTTACTTTAATAGTCTAAATGTTATTCCTACTTCGAATTAACTGCATAAAATACCACCTATATCACCTAACCTATAAGAAAACGCATAATAATTTTCTCGGATACCATTTTTGCCCACCATTCAAGACTTCTGCCTGATCAAAAACAAATATCATGTATTAATTAACATTAACAACTGATGAAACTATTTACAGGTCAACAGTGGAGAGGCAGACATAGAGAAAAGATTTGTGAACACAGTGGGGGAAGGACAGTGTGGAACGAATTGAGAGAGCAGTATTGAAACATATACACTACCATACGTAAACTAGATCGCTAGTGGGAATTTGCTGTATGATGCGAAGTGCTCATCCCAGTGCCCTGTGACTACCAAGAAGGGTGGGATGGGCTGGGAGGGAGGTCATGGGGGAGGGGACATATGTGCACCTACTGCTGATTCATGCTGATGCATGGCAGAAACTAACACAACACTGAAAAGGCAATTATCCCCCGATTAAAAAATTAATAAATTAAAAAAGACTTCTGCTTGAATTTAAAATCCATTCATTCAGACTTATTTTCCTCTACTCATTTATAAAATCATGCACTTATTTTCCCACCTTTATAGGTACATAAAATCTGTTCATTCTCCAAATAAATTTGGGATTTACCACCAACTTGGAAGCTATCATATCTATTCTGGGGGCTTCCCAGGTGACACTAGTGTCAAAGAACCTGCCTGTCAATGCAGAAGACATAAAAGACAAGGGTTGATCCCTGGATCAGGAAGACCCCCTGGAGTAGGAAATGTCAACTCATTCTGGTATTCATGCTTTGAGAATCCCCGTGGACAGAGGAGCCTGGTGGGCAATAGTCCACAAGGTCACATGGAGTCGGACACGACTGAAGAACTTAGGAAGCACTGATATCTATTCTGAAATTTTACATGCTAAGTTATATGCTACTCCCCTTCTAGACTGAAAAAAAAAATCAGACATTCCTTATATCCCACTGTATTCTTGTGTACAACATGGTATCTTACACATACAAGGTAATTGGCAAATACTGATCAATAATTCACAACTTTCTTCTTGAAAGCTTTTTTCCTCTTTTAAACTCTTCTAGTTTGATTAATGGTATCATCATACCCTAATAACTCAAGTCAGAAACTGGGGAAGTATCCTGAGATGACCTTTTTGGTTCTACATTCAGATTAGTTTACTTCTTTCTACAAATTGAGTATCACCTAAATTTTCTCTCAATTATTCCTTGATAACACCACCAACTAACACTTGGAAACACTAAGCTGACTGTTATGCTTATTTAAGATGTTTCTGGAATCCAATTGTCTATGGAAGTCAAACCCAAATTCCTGAGTAGGGCTCACCTCTCAGCAGTTCTCTGTACTTTATACTTCAGTGACAATAAAACCTTTACAGATTTTGAAATATCTGTAACTGTCAAGAGTATCACTTCTTTCTGTTGTTATTATCTTTCAGTCACTCAGTCATGGCCGACTCTTTGTGACCCCATAGACTGCAACACACCAGACTTCCCTGTCCTTCACTATCTCCTGGAGTTTGCTCAAACTCATGTCCATTGAGTCAGTGATGCCATCCAACCATCTCATCCTGTGTTGATCCCTTCTCCTCTTGCCCTCAATCTTTCCCAGCATCAGGGGCTTTTCCAAAGGGAGTTTCTCATCCCTTTGATGGTAATCTACTCATTCTTCAGGATCTGATTCTAGATGATTTTCTCCATGAAACATTTTCTGTGCCCTTCATACACTTCCTCTTTCTCTTTCTACTCAGCTTCCCCAACTCATTATGAAAATTACTGTACATAGCAGTTATCATATTGCTTTTAATTCATTTTAAACTGCTCCCCAGTAACTTATGAATTCCTTGAGCTCAAGGACTTTGTCCTAATATATTTTGTATGCTTAGTACTGATCTTAGATTCTGATATATAAATAAGGATCAGTAAATGAAAGAAAGAATGGGAATGAAAAAATTGATAAAAGTATGAATAACAAATTATTCTGTGGTATTTTATGATATGTAAAACTTGCTGTTCTTGCTTCTCATTATATTTCTTTGTTTCATATTTCAGTCAGTACAAATCAGGTTATTAATATCTTTAGGTGATGATCTGAATTTATTAACACTGTTATTACGAGCCTACCCAGTGTTAATTTTTCTAGTAAAACAGGGAAACAGTATTGTTAAATTGTCTCTTTGAAACACAAACAAACCCCTACCATGTTGTTCATTTGGAAGTAGAGAATAAGCTGCCGATATTTATGAATATATATTATTTCAAAATCTGTTTTTACTTTTCAGGCAGCATTTTTCATAATTTAAAAAGTATCTTAAGGCATTTTCTCTCAGATGGCAAATTATGTCCTTTTTTCCACTTCTGACGGTTTTCAGAAGATAAAACGAGATCATGGAAAAGATACTTGATGATCAGATGGAAAATACGTTAGAAAAAAACTATTTCCCTCAAGATGAAATATATTCAAAAATAAAATGCTTTGTCATTAACAAAGAAAATTAAACTTAAATATATCAAGACAAAATAATACAGAGACTCTTCTTATTCATATTTTATAACCTTCAAGTAGCTTGTATTTTTCTAGCACTTCAACTCTATGTTATTTCCTTCTATCCTTTTTAATGAGGCAAAAAATAACTGAAATTTAAAAGTGTGTGTGGAGAAAACAGAAAAGAAAAATCAGTATTTTCAAATTGAATGACACTTGAAGGAAATTACATCTAGGAAAAAGATATATAAATAACACCTCTTTCAAATTTTCACCTTCAGAAAAGAATATTAGCAGGTCAAGCAGAGCTTTCATTATTCACTCTTAGGATATATATTTTCTGAAAATAATAAGTAATTCCAAGGTCTCTAATTACTAACATTGTCATTTTGCCCTTTTCCTTAATAATCACTAAAAGGAATAAGATGCACTACATGTCTGACATCTTTAAAAGTCTTAAATGAACAAGTGTCACCAGCAGCACATCTTGAGCAAACACAATCATAAGATTTCTTTTATTATGGATTTATCTAAAGGCAGCTGCATGTGACCAATCAATTCAATGTACACATTTATAGGCTGAAACATCAAAATATGAAATTACTTGATTAGAAACTATCTTATATTTTTTGTTATATGTTTGCAAAATAGTTGATAAAAATTAATCAGTGATGAGATTTGGAAAATTAATAAGACAAGCCCTCTATGTGAATTATTTTTTTTACTACATTTAAATAATCTTTGCAGGCTTTTAGACACTTAATTTAGTAGTACATTTTGTTTTGAGGTTTGGACATTTTACATAAATGTCCAAATCTCAGATAGCATAGCTAATGCTAGGTTTGCTTCTTGAAGGTCACATTCATTTTCATGCAGGTACATTTTTCTGTATAGTGTTTTTCTTTATAAACTTTCATTAATCAACCCACATGCAATTAAAGCTTTCTGATCCTTGGGAAAATCATTTATCTCAAAATGTATGGTTAATTATACCATAAACTCAGGTTCTTTGGGAAAAGAAAGTGAATACTTTAAGCCTACCTTTTCATCTTATTCTTCAGGCTCTCCATCCCCATTTAAACTATTTTCTGGAGAGAAGTAAGATCATATTTCTACTGCTGTTAATCATAAGCAGGAAGACTGTGCTTCCAGCTGGCATACCATGCTGATCATTACAGTGAAATGCACAATAATAGGGACTCAGCTCAGCAGCACTTTTACTTCCTAATGGTTTTTCCCTGATAACTTTTGACACGTTGCACATTCTATGGAAAATAGAAATCCATAGAAAAGTTATCCAAAAGAGACAGTACCCAACTCTCTTTAGTGGTTTCAGATATGACATGTGTTTATGTATTTACAGATATACCTTGGAGATATTGTGGGTTTGGTTCCAAACCAGGGTAAGAAATCAAATAACAGGAAGAAAGCAAGTTACACAAATGTCTTGGTTTCCCAGAGCACAAAAAAGTTGTGTTTATATTATACTATAGTGCATTAAGTGACTTTAAAAAATGTACGTACCTTAATTAGAAATATTTCCTTGCTAAAAAATACTATCATCTGCACCTCCAGAGGGTCATAATTTTTTTGTGTGAGAGGATCAAAATATTGCAAGAATTATCAAAATGTGACACAGAGCTATGAAGTGAGCAAAAACTGTTGGAAAAATGGTGCTCATAGAATTGCTTAATACAGGGTAGTCACACACCTTCAGTTTGTATAAAACACTGTATCTGCAAAGTACAATAAAGCAAAGCATACACAAAAAAATAAGGTATGCCTGTATTTGAAACATCTTACAATCATTTTTTTCAATTAAAAAAAAAAAGTGTGTTCAAAAGATGCTAATTCTATAAACATGTTTATGGATCTGAGTTACACAGTTAACATATGTACAAATCAGCATCTGAACACAACTAGGACTTTTAAAATGGTATCTTATTAAACATAATTTACGTAGACTTTGCTTATCTCAATATATCTAAATGATTCTAAAACATCAG
The DNA here is from genome assembly GCA_006410735.1 of Raphicerus campestris. NCBI lineage: Eukaryota > Metazoa > Chordata > Mammalia > Artiodactyla > Bovidae > Raphicerus > Raphicerus campestris. Next base: position 1,445,626 of record SJYW01050250.1, read on the forward strand.
AGCATCACCAGTCATTTTCTGAGTGTTTATGCAGTTGTGGACAAAATTATAATTTGGAATCTTTGTATAGGCAACCTGACTTAATACATATGTTTTCATGCTTTTAGGAATAACCAAATTTTATAAAAATTGAGGTGAAAAATTCAAGTCTCAAAAGTCTATCCTCCAATAACAGGATAGAATGGCATTCATAGATAAAGGCCAGCTGGGAAACAGTCAGAAAGAAAGCACTTGCTAATACCGAAACAAATATCCTTCATCCTGTTGTTCCTGTGGATTTTTTTTTTTTCTTTTTAGCTCTTGTTGTTCCAGATTGCTCCTGTGGATTTTATGTTATCCCTTGCCATGTAATTCATTGTGTGCCAAAAGGGAAACAAAGAGAGCTCCATTTATTTGTGTTTGTTTTCTTCTCACAAGAGGTTTGGTAGCACTGCTTTTAATTAATATAAAGAAGTGGCAGGTTTTCACTAGAACTAACGTCCTTATCCTCTGTAATGACGGTTCTTCAGCCAAGAAAACCCATCACAGTTCCTGTCTTGATTGCCATGAACACCTTTACAAGTATCTTTAGAACAATCCCAAGCAGAGCAAGCCATTAAAACTTTACTCAAATCATAACCAGCCTAAGTATCCACAGGCAAACCCAGGGATCTTCAGAATGCTAATGCTAGTCAGTCACCCCGTGTTTTGTGTAGCTGGGCTGTTTATGTGCCATACCAAGTATCTTTAAATATTGTGGTCCTCTGAGCTACAAAAATTATGATTCGGATTTTAGCATTAGATCTTTTGATATATAGAAGTTGGTCCTAGCAAATCAAGGTTAAGGTACAACAGAAAAATAAAATCCTTATCTGTGATTTTATATTTCTGAAATCAACTGATATACTCAGCAGATATCTCACCTTTAACTAGCTAAGGAGAGGTGCAATATTTTTAAGTACAAAATGTTGATTTATATTGTAGAAAGCATAAGTTGAGATATAAATATACATATCTGTAAGAGTGGCTGAGCGTGTGTGTATAAGTAGATTATAGCATCTTGCTAGAGAGTATCAGCCGAGAAGGCAATGGCACCCCACTTCAGTACTCTTGCCTGGAAAATCCCACGGATGGAGGAGCCTGGAAGGCTGCAGTCCATGGGGTCATGAAGAGTTGGACACGACTGAGGTGACGTAGCAGTAGCAGAAAGTATCAGACTCAGATGTTGCTTGTGAGTTCTTATAATACCTCTAAATAGAGCTCTGATCTAATAGAAACTTGTCTAGAGAATTGCGAAAAAACTGATAGATGAAGTCCAAATATATCAAGAGTTTTCAGGGAAAATCTGGACAAGAGCAAAATAAGATAGGAAATTTAATGTTTCACATTTATTCAAAACTACAGATACCAACCAACATCCTAAAGACAATATTATCATGCTGAAACCAAAAATTAAGAAATACCAGGACAATTTCTTCTAAATTTATCATAGGGATATACACTTGGTTTAACAGCAGGAAATTAATTAATAAAATTCTCCATAATAATTTTTTTATGAACAACATGTACCCAATCAAAAGATATAGATAAATCATTCTAAAACTTTAGTATTCTTTTATGATTAACAACAACAGAAAGAAAGAAAG